>PVLC010007417.1:36879-63802 GCA_004027655.1 Graphiurus murinus | reverse complement strand
TACTGGGGATTGAACTCAGGGGCATTCTACCTCCGAGCTATACCCCCAGCCCCATTTTTTATTCTTTATTTTGAAACCGAGTCTCACTAAGTTGCGGAGTGCCTCACTAGGTAGCTGAGGCTGGCCGCGAACCCGGATCCTCCGGTCTCAGCCTCCCGAATGCTGGGATTACAAGCGTGCGCCACCACGCCCGGCTATGAGCTCCTACTTTCTAATAAAAAAATTAAAAAATAGGACTGAGGGTGTAGCTCAGAGGTAGGATGCCCCTGGGTTCAGCATATATATAAATATATATATGCATATGTATATGGGGAAAGAGTTATCTGAAATCTCTAAAGAACATTTGAAGCTATAATGATACCTTTTTTTTTTTTTTTTTTTTGCAGTACTGGGGATTGAACTCAGAGGCATTCTACCTCTGAGCTACACCCCCAGCCCTATTTTTTATTCTTTGTTTTGAAACCGGGTCTCACTAAGTTGCGGAGTGCCTCACTAGGTAGCTGAGGCTGGCCGAGAACCCGGATCCTCCGGTCTCAAGCCTCCTGAATGCTGGGATTACAAGTGTGCGCCACCATGCCCGGCTTATAATGATAGCTTTTAAATGGACGAAAAACTTGAATACACATCAAAGAGCTATCCAGTGGCGTGGGAGCACATGAAAAGGTGTTCACCACCATTCGTTACTGCGTTACGTGTGGGTGGACCATTCTCATGCCGGCCCTCACTTCCAGGGTAAGGTCATCGTTGGACTGGCCTTCGACTGCGTGGACCAGGTGGTGTACTGGACGGACATCAGCGAGCCTTCCATTGGGAGAGCCAGCCTGCAGGGCGGGGAGCCGACCACCATTGTTCGACAAAGTGGGCAAGCAGATACTGTCCCTCTGTGGACCTCCTCCTAACCGTGGGTGGGGGGCTTCGCTTCCCTGCCTCAGGCCCCAGTGCTTGCGTGGATTGCCTAGGCCAGAGGAGTCTCTGTTTTGTGTCCTGTTCCTGATACAAAATACGTGCCGATTTGGCAGTCTACCCTTCGATATTTCGACTCCATCCCTTAACTAAGGGTGCCCATGTAGGCCACAGACTCTGTGCATTTGGTTTTTTTTTTTTTTTTTTGCAGTACTGGGGATTGAATCAGGGGCATTCTACCTCCAAGCTATACCCCCAGCCCTATTTTTTATTCTTTATTTTGAAACAGGGTCTCACTAAGTCGTGGAGTGCCTCACTAGGTAGCTGAGGCTGGCTGAGAACCTGGATCCTCCGGTGTCAACCTCCCAAATGCTGGGATTACAAGCGTGCGCCACCATGCCCGGCTTGCATTATTTTTACTTGTTCATGTTTTTTTTTTTTGGCAGTAGTGGGGATTGAACCTAGGGGCACTCTATTTCTAAAATATACACCCGGTCCTATTTTTATCCTTTATTTTGAAAAAGGGCCTAAGTTTCAGAGGGCCTCACTAAGTTGCGGAGGGCCTCACTAAGTAGCTTAGGCTGGCCGGGGAAGCTGGATCCTCCCATCTCAGCTTCCCAAGTACTGGGATTACAAGCGTGCACCACCACACTCAGCTTCTGTGCATTCTTTTAATGCCTCTGTTCAACAAATCAAGACTGTTTTACATGGACATATTTTATCTAGATGAAAGACTACAAAGTCATTTTTAATTTTTTTTTTTTTTTTAAATGTATAGTCAGAAAACCAAAAGGAGCTTGAACTTCATCAAGTTACATGAGATGCTGAGGGCGCCATTGAAGGTTCTGTTCCCCAGTGACTGTCCTGGCTCCCGGTGCAGGGCACAATGTGTGGCCCAGAAGTGAACGTGTGTCACTTTTAAATTTGTCCCTTTGAGACTTACTTATAAACAACAAACATTTCACATTGTCATTTGGCTTCTCAAAACGCAAGGATTGAATACCATGCGAAATAGCACCAAGCAAGCCGGGTGTGGTGGCGCACGCTTGTAATCCCAGCATTCGGGAGGCTGAGACCGGAGGATCCGGGTTCGCGGCCAGCCTCCGCTACCTAGTGAGGCACTCCGCAACTTAGACCCTGTTTCAAAAATAAAGAATAAAACATAGGACTGGGGGTGTAGCTCGGAGGTAGAATGCCCCTGAGTTCAATCCCCAGTACCACACACACACACAAAAAGCACCAAGCAATCAGTCGAGTCTGATCTGAGGCTGTGGAGATAGCTCGTAGCTCAGTGGTACAGCACTCGTCTAGCATGGGTGAGACCCTGGGTTTGAGCCCTGGTGCTGCAAAAGAAAACATCCAATCTCACCTACATAGAAAACAAAGCCATAAAACAAAGGAGCTGTCTGTTGGGTTCTAGATCTTGGGAGCCCGGAAGGCATTGCCGTAGACTATCTGGGCCGCAACATCTTCTGGACGGACTCCCACCTGAATCGAATAGAAGTGGCCAGGCTGGACGGCTCGAAGCGCCGGGTCCTGATCGACACCAAGCTGGTGAATCCCAGAGGCATCGCGGCGGATCCCATGCGAGGGTATTTCTGTGTACATGCGTGGGAGCGTCTCCTCTGTTGGCGTCTGGCGCGTTGGTCCTCAGATGTGAGGTTCTCAGGCTAGTGTTGCTTTCCGGACGTGAACGGGCTCAGGGTGAAAGAGACTCCAGGGGGTGACCTGCAGGTCCTCTTGGTGACATGCCTGAACACTGAGCACAAGGTTGACTCCAGGCTGTGCCCCGCTTTCAAATCTTTTACCAAGAGACCGTGCAAGGTGACAGCTCAGAAATTGGGTGCTTCCCATTTGGGTTCAATGGAGATGCAAGGTCAACTCAAGTTGTGTGGACCCTGTAAAAGTGTTGAGGTGGCCCAGCCACACCCCTGGGGCTCCTTCCTGGGGCCGACCCAGTCTGAACACCCGGGAGACGCCGGGTGAGTTTCTTTAGCGTATCGCTGCTTTCTCTCATTTACTACAATCTCTCAAGCTTACACCCTGGGCCTCCAGCTTCTACACACTTAGATCCTTTCCCTTAGATACTCCATCCCTTGTGCTGTGGCCTCTTCCAGACACCAGGGGCCTCGGCCACCAGCTCTGCCAGCAAGCTTCTTGCTTTAGTCCAATCCCCGGGGTCAGCTGTGCCCCTCTGCCTGGTGGCAGCCTGCCGAGGGTATTAACCATGTGTTTATACCAGTTACTGCATTCTGTTCTGTCAACAGCTTTCTTGAGATAGGTCAGTTATGTTAAAGGGAAGTGAATTTTGTTAGTCGCCGCATAACCAAATTCGAATGAGGAACCAAATTTAAATGTGCTTGCAAAAAAAAAAAAAAAAAATCTTCTTTCCACATCTGGATTGTGTTTAACCGTTCTGTGCTTTCCTGTCCGCTGGTCTCTGCATCCGGGTTCTTTGACAGTGTTTTCCGTCACCTTTGTCCCCCCTGCCTCTTCAGTATTTCTCTCCCTCTTTCCTCTCCTTCCCCTCCACCAGGAACCTCTACTGGACAGACTGGAACAGAGATGACCCCAAAATTGAAACTTCCTACCTGGACGGCACAAACCGTAGGATTCTGGTGCAGGAGGACCTGGGCCTGCCCAACGGCCTGACCTTTGACGTGTTCTCTTCCCAGCTCTGCTGGGTGGATGCAGGTGAGGGACGCTGGACACTGTCCAGGGGGCTATTCTCCATCTTCTCAGGCAGGAGCTGGCCTGTTGCCACCCTAACCTACTACCTGTGTTTGTAGAACCCAGAAGCTCTGAGCCGTTTCTACCTGGTAAAACACTACATTTTAAATCGTTATAGAAATACCTGGGTACCACGCTTGGTTTTGCCTCTGGGCCACAGAACCTAAAATAATTACTATCTGACCCTTTATGAAAGAGTTGGCCAGCCGGGCGTGGTGGCGCACGCTTGTAACCCCCGTACTTGGGAGGCTGAGACAGGAGGATCTGGGTTCGCGGCCAGCCTCGGCTACTTAGTGAGGCCCTCTGCAACTTAGTGAGACCCTGTTTCAAAATAAAGAATAAAAAAATAGGGCTGGGGGTATGGCTCAGAGGTAGAATGCCCCTGGGTTCAAGGAAGAGTTGGCCGACCCCTGCACCCTTGCTTAAGTGGCACGCCACAGAGCCGGAGTCATACACTGACGCCCACTTAGTGATGGGCAACTCACATCTCCATTGCTCTTTTTTGTCCCCATAGACTTAGACAGGACTTTGAGCCCAGGAAGAGACAAGAGCAGCCCCCCCCCCGTCCCGATGTGTGCCCTGCTTGGCACACTTGGGGTGTCCCTCACGCAGGGGATGCGTGCAGGATGCCGGTCAGGGAGGGACGCCCATCATCTTTCTGTGTAAAGGTCCCCTGAGGTCCTTCTCCATTCCAGACACCGTGTGAGGTGCCTGGGGATTGCAGAGACTTAGGGGACTGGACCCTGATGAGTCAGGAGTTAGGAGAAAGAGAAGCGTGCCCTCTTCCACGAACACAGCCCGTGAAGGCGTTCTAGTGCAGACTTCGAGGCCAGCCAGGAGCCGGGTCTTCAGCTTTGAGCCCAGGGAGGAGGGTGTGGAGAGGCTTGGGGAGGAGGAACTGGAGCAGGAGCTGGCAGATGACAGGGTCCCTCCTCCAGAAAGGCTTGGAGGCATTGAGGTAAGACCTGGCACCTATGTCCTGGCTTAGGACTCCCCAACAGGACGGGGTGCGGGCACCAGAGCCCAGGTGGGTGCTCACTGATAAAAGGGGGCAGGACGAGAGAGAGAGCCGATGCCAGCGTCCAGGCTGGAGCCCCCATGTGTTCCCGAGGCTCTGTGCCTGTGACGCTGCGTTCCTCCCACGCTGGCCCTCCTCGATCTTGTTTTGGGACACAAAGGGCCATTTCTTGCGTGAATAATGAACAGCTTGTCTTGGCTACACCCAGGCACCCACTGGGCGGAATGCCTGAACCCGAGTCAGCCCCGCAGACGCAGGGTTCTCGAGATGCTCCTGTATCCGTTCGCTGTGACGGGCCACGGGAAGAATCTGTATTACACAGACTGGAGGACGTAAGTCAGCCCCTGCCCCCGCCCTCTGTCTCCGGGAGGCCAGGACCTTCCCTTTAGAGATGTTCCCCACACGGTCACCCTTCTGGCTGTCGGGAGATGGGGAGGAGAGTGGAGAAGGAGGGCGGGCACAGTTCTGAGAAGAGCAGGAGGTGCCATTTACCATCGGAATCTTCCTGCCCGGGCAGGTTCAAGTCTGTAAACTTGGGCTTCCTGAGCCCGGAGGTTCTTCTTCCAGGAGCTGGCCTGGGGTCACTCAGCTGGTGGACTCCATGCTGACCTCACGCCCCGGCCTCGTTATAGTTTTTAAACTGAAATATCCCTACTCTGTCCTCTTAACCGCCCTTTCCCTTAAAAGGAGGGAGGAGGCCAGGCGTGGTGGCGCACGTTTGTAATCCCAGCATTTGGGAGGTTGAGACCGGAGGATCCGGGTTCAGGGCCAGCCTCAGCTACCTAGTGAGGCCCTCTGTAACTTAGGGAGACCCTGTTTCAAAATAAAGAATAAAAAATAGGTCTGGGGGTGTAGCTCGGAGGTAGAATGCCCCTGAGTTCAATCCCCAGTACTGCAAAAAAAAAAAAATAATAATAAAATAAAAATAAATAAAAGGAGGGAGAAGGCCTAAACCAAGGAAACAGCTAGGAGAGGCGCCTGTGTAGGAAGCCCATGTCCCTCCTGGCGTTCAGAGTGAAGGAGAGCCACCTGATTTTTGCTCTTTTTTAAGATGCCAAAGAAGTACAGGCTTGGCCCCTTGTGATGAAGGAGGGAGTCCAGGAAGCAAGGTCCCCATGTCTGTTTATGGATTCTAATTTATCCTTCTACTTGCAAAAGAGGCTGCCCTGTTTTGAGGACAGCCTCAGCAACGTAGAGGGACCCTCAGCAACCTGGTGAGACTGTTTCAAAAAAAAAAAAAAAAGCTGTGGTGGCGCATGCTTGTAATCCCAGCATTCGGGAGGCTGCTGAGACCGGAGGATCCGGGTTCGAGGCCAGCTTCAGCTACCTAGTGAGGCCCTCCGTAACTTAGTGAGACCCTGTTTCAAAATAAAGAATAAAAAATAGGGCTAGGGGTGTAGCTCAGAGGTAGAACACCCCTGAGTTCAATCCCCAGTACCGCAAAAAAAATAAAAATAAAAAAATAAAAAGGGCTGGAAGTGTAGCTTGGAAGTAGAATGGCCCTGGGTTCAATCCCCAGCACCACAAAAACAAAAAAACAAACAAAAGAGGCGTCCCCGTGGCAGAAAGCTCCAGCTGCCGCAGCGTTCTTATCTTCTGTCCCTCGGTGCTCTGCAGGAATTCCGTGGTTGCTATCGATCTTGCTACTTCCAAAGAGGCGGATACCTTCCAGCCCCACAAGCAGACCCGGCTGTACGGCATTACCACGACCCTGTCACAGTGTCCCCAAGGTAACTCACCTGTGCGGAAGCTCTTAGGGGACTGGGGGCATCCTGAGGCTCAGCCCGCACACTGCGTGCCCTCTGAATGGATGCTAGGACGCTGATTGCACTAGGAGATCGGGGTCCCCACCACCAGGAGTCTTCATTATTGAGAGGCAGATGCATAAGCAGAAAACACAAAGGCATGCAGAGGAAAAATCCAGAGTCTTGGGCTGGGTATAAAAGTACACCGGCTTCCAGGTTCCAAATAGGAACCTTAATGTTAGCTTCTCTGCTGCTTTGAATCCTCAGCGATTTGACCTAACAGCAACAACAATAATTAATAATAATAATAATTATTATTATAATGAGAAGAATTGCAAACATACATGGCGTTCTCTGTGAGCTCAGCACTTGACACACATCAACACCAAGTCCATTTAATCCTCGTAGCCTCCCTAGGGGGTAGGTACTAATATGGTGCCCATTTTATAACTAAAAAAAAAAAATAAGACCAGGCATGGTGGCACATGCCTGTAATCCTAGTTCTTGGGAGGCTGAGACAGGAGGATTGCAGGCTTGAGGCCAGCCTCAGCAACTTAGTGCGACCTGTTTGTTAAAAATAAAAGTTGGGATGGGATGTAGCTCAGGGTAGAATGCCCTTAAGTTCAATCTCCAGCATCACACAAAAATAATAAGTAAATCAGGAAACAAAAGCACCTTGGCTCAAAATCAGATACTCACAGCGGCAGAGCTGCAAGGAGGTGCAGGCAGCTTGTCCTCTGCCCCCCCAGATTGTACTGTGCCATCCCTAGAAATCCTCTCCCAGCCCACCTTCTTCCTGATTTCCCTCCTCTGAGTCAGTGTGCAGCTGGGAGTACAAGCTACATGGAGGGTACTTTGTACCCTGAAACTCCAGCTCTGTGTTGGAGTCGGAGAATCCTCCCTAGATCTAGTTGATAGTTTTGGTGGAGAATCTGTGAAGCCACCAAAATTGATGTTTTGACCTGTCTGGTTTCATGACAAAGAAACAAGCGATTGCTCCGCTCAGCTGAGTGCCCAGCATAGCGGTCCCGGCACCTCTGGGACCTTAACCAGCTTGGCATCTTGGCAACCCACAAGGGGTTAATCTGGCTTTCCTACTTAGTTGGAGAGGAAGCTGTGGAACTGATTTCTGCCTTTTCCAGGCCACAACTACTGCTCAGTGAACAACGGTGGCTGCACCCATCTCTGCTTGGCCACCCCGGGCAGCAGGACCTGCCGTTGTCCTGACAACACCCTGGGAGTGGACTGCATCGAGCGGAAATGAAGACGGGGGTGCCTTGTCCCCTCTCCAAGTATCTCACAGCAACACCCTACCTGAAGCTACTTGGTCCAGACTGAAAACTGTCTTCCAGCTAAGTGACCACTAGCCAGGTCTAGCCCAGCCTGAGCCCAACAATGTTTTTCTTAATCTTCTCCAAAACAAATGCCATGTACTTCTGTAATGGAAGTCCCTACACCTATACAAGGATAGTATCTCCCACTCTGACCCTGATCAGACAAGAATACAGAGCCCCAGGTGAACATCCCTCGGATCTTTTCCCAGTGCCCGCTTCCCTGTGGCCTTACGAGCTCAGCTTCAGCTCTGAGTGACCCACCATTCTGTCCACACCCTGACCCACCATCCAGGGCCTGCCTGCCCAGGCAAGGTTGCAAGTGAAGAAGGAGCTAGCCCTCCCATACTTCTTCTCTTGGTGCTCTGATTTCCTTCGTGTATCCTTATCTTTGTACTCCCCAGTCTCTCACCACCTTCATTCTGCCCGAATCTCCATTTATGGTAAGCGCCATCTTTGATCACCCTGCCCTGGGGATCTGTGGGTATCTGGTGGGTAGCAATGAGCAGCCCCCTCCCAGATAAAATGTTGGCATTTCAGCCATAGTCTGTGGTAGGAATTTTAAGATGTAGAATCAGATGTTTGAGTATCAGGGATTATTTTGATGTGTGTGCCTTAAATTATACCAAAGATTACCAAAGTCTTTCTTTTGGCCCCGAGTACTTGCATCTCAGCATCACGCTCTGGTCCTGTGCTTGTCCTGTCCTGTCTTCAGCCCTTTTGGTGGCACTGATGCCCAGCCTCCTCGTGGAGACCCATCTGAGGCACAGGCCAGGGCTGGTACCAGGTGGTGACCCACCCCTGTCCCTCACCTCTGACCTCCACTCCCGAGGACCAGTCTTCTCTCAACCATGAACTCACGTTTTTGTTTCTCCCTCTCTCTCTGTGGCCCTTGCTGGCTGAATTCTCATGTAAAGACACAATCCAGGAATACCTAATTGAGTATTTCTATCAATGGTCCAGACCCTTAGCTGCTCACTGGTCTAATTCACTGCTGCATTTTCATACCTATGTTCCTACAATTTGGAAAGCAGCCCCTGACCACATTGAATAGCTGCTGTCATCTTTTTTTTCCCCCAACGGCTTCCCGTATTCCTAAAACATTGGGCCTTTTTGATAGAACGTTGAGCATAAGGAGTTTGAGTCAGTACGTGTGGGCAAGGGGGTAGGGAAGACTCCACGCCATGCTGCACAAAGAGGTTGATGGAGAGGAGTAGGCATGAAAAATGCCAGAGGAAGGAGAAGAGAGGGACCTAGCCCCAGCACTAGCAACCTTAAATAATGCCAAAGAGAGAGTGGCTCACTTTGCCAAAGAATGCTGATCCCTGAGGAGGTGGAAGCCCTTGCCTGATACTCTCCTTGGAGGAGCAAGCCCCTCTTTTCTTCAAGCCCCAGCCCCCCACCCCACTCCCTCCTGCCTTCGTCCATACTTAATTCTCCGGTACCTGGGAACCTTAGTTGGGAGAGAGACTTTCCTTGGAATAATTGGAGTTTGTTTTGAGAAGCAACGATATCCCCAAGAATCACAAGACTTGGGGAACACGTGGGTCTTATATGTAGCCCAGTC
Source organism: Graphiurus murinus (assembly GCA_004027655.1). Lineage (NCBI taxonomy): Eukaryota > Metazoa > Chordata > Mammalia > Rodentia > Gliridae > Graphiurus > Graphiurus murinus. Next base: position 54,508 of record PVLC010007417.1, on the reverse strand, counting down.
CCATAAATTAGTATCACTGTCTTTTTATGTTGATCGTTCCCTACCAAGCCCTCTATAGCAAGTGTTCCTTAATGATGCTGTATAATTTCTGTAACCGTTTCATTCATTTTACTCGATTCATTCTAGAATGATTTCAATGGTTCATTCTTAAACTGTGGAAACCACTGAAGGTGCTTATTAACTGATTCTCCCCCCCCCCTTCCCCCAGATTTCTGTAAGCATTGGGTGATTCCTTGAGTTTACAGCTGTACAAATATTAGTGCAGAAAATAAAGGTTTCTTTTTGTTAAAAAGAAAATCTCCCTCTTTATTTTTCTGAGTAAAGAGATGTCCTGCTGGGAGGCTCATTCACGACCAGTTGTGTCTGTCTTCCCCTGTCACCCACCCCAGGTGGCTTGCTGGGACTGGGGTGGGCAATAAGGAATTTTTTCCTCTCCAAATCAGGATTATGTATTCTCATTACTGATGGCCACTGCTGATCACGGAGGGGCTGGCACAGAGGGGGAAATCATGGCACTGCGTTTGGGAGTGACTTCCTGGATATGACATTCAAAACACAAGCAACCCGGGGTTTGACCCCCAGCACTACAAAAAGAAAAGAAAAAGCACCAGCAACAAGAGGCTGCAATTCTAATTTTTGTATTATTCCCACACCAAACTGTCCTACTTGGAAATTCGTCTGTGTATTTTTATTTGACTTTCCTACCCTTAACTTTCCTCTACAGCACCGTCCCAGAGGGGAAGCAGACATTTCCTGAAGGCTCACATAGCAAGCAAGGGAATTAAAAAAACATATACTATTTTAATTATACAAATGTATGGGGTGCGAAGCTGGGTGTGGTGGCACACACTTGTAATCCCAGCATTTGGGAGGCTGAGACCGGAGGATCCGTGTTCGCAGCCAGCCTCAGCTACTTAGTGAGGCACTCCGCAACTTAGTGAGACCATGTTTCAAAATAAAGAATAAAAAATAGGGCTAGGGGTATAGCTTGGAGGGAGAATGCCCCTGGGTTCCAGTACTGAGTTCCATTCCCAGTACTGCAAAATAATAATAATAATAATAATAACAATAATAATAATAACAATAATAATTATGTATGGGGTACAGCATGATAATTCAATGCATGTGAACCAAGTTTAATGGTCAAACCATGGTAGACAACATTTCCATCTTAAGCATTTTTTTTTTTTCCGGTACTGGGGATTGAACTCAGGGGCATTCTACCTCCGAGCTACACCCCCAGCCCTATTTTTTATTCTTTATTTTGAAACCGAGTCTCACTAAGTTGCGGAGGGCCTCACTAGGTAGCTGAGGCTGGCCACGAACCCGGATCCTCCAGTCTCAGCCTCCCGAATGCTGGGATTACAAGCGTGCGCCACCACGCCCGGCCATCTCAAGCATTTAAAAAAGAAATTTTTTTATGTACGTAATGATTGTATTTATGGGTATAATTTCAATACGTGCATACACTAGGCATTGATTGACTCAGGGTAATTGACACGTCCATCTCCTTCGCATTAACTGAGAACAGTAATAAGAGTCCCCTGGACGAACCCAGCCCCGCTCCTTACCAGGGCGCCTCCCTCACTAAGGGCCTGTTTCTTTCCCTCAAATCTGGGTTAGTCAGTCCAGGAGGATCAATGAAAGACTTCCAGGATGAAAAATCCATCATGTAACAGTGGATTGTTATGTAGACCAGGATAGCAAGAACTAAGGAAACCCATGAAGGACCTTAGTCAGGTCCCTTTTGTTTAATTCTATTTTTTTTTTTTTTTTTTTTGCAGTACTAGGGATTGAACCCAGGGGCTTTATACCTCCGAGCTACACCCCCAACCCTACTTCTTTATTCTTTATTTTGAAACAGGGTCTCACTAAGTTGCGGAGGACCTCACTAGGTAGCTGAGGCTGCTGCCAAGGTGCAATCTTCTGATCTCACCCTCCCAAGGACTGGGATTAGAAGCATGTGCACGCCTGGCGTTTTATTTTCTTTTGTGGTCCTAGGAATTGATGCTAGAGTCATTCTAACACTTAGCTACCCACCGAGCATTTCTTTTCTTTCTTTCCTTCTTCTTTCTTTCTTTCTTTTTTGTGGTACTGGGGATTGAACTCAGGGGCATTCTACCTCCAAGCTACACCCCCAGCCCTATTTTTTATTCTTTATTTTGAAACAGGGTCTAAGTTGTAGAATGTCTCACTAGGTAGCTGAGGCTGGCCATGAACCCGGATCCTCCTGTCTCAGCCTCCCAAATGCTGGGATTACAAGCATGCACCACCACGCCTGGCATCTTAATTTATTTTGAAACGAAGTCTCAGCTAAGTTATTTCTGCGGGGGGCCTCGAACTTGTGATCCTTCTGTATCTGCCTTCTGATTACTAGGATGACAGGCCTGCTCCACCTTGCCTGAGACCTTGTTTCCAAATAAAAAATAAACTAGGTCTGGGGTGTAATTGGGAGATAGAATGCCCCTGGGTTCACTCCTCTGCATCCCCCCCCAACACACACAATAGTACTAGTAATTGAACCCAGGATTATTCTACTTTCAAATTAAACCCCAATCATTGTTTTTTATTTGTTTTTATTTGGAAATAGGGTCTTGCTAGGTTGCTGAGTCTCACTAGATTATTGAGGCTGTCATTGAAGATCCTCCTGTCTCAGCCTTCTGAGTACTGGGATTACAAGTGTGAGACACCACGCCTGATGTTTTATTTTATTTTGAGGTCCTAAGGATAGTACCTAGGGTGATTCTACTACTGAGCTATAGGAAACACTTCTTACTTTATTTTGAAATGAGGTCTCCGCTAAGTTATTGTTGTAGGGGGCTTCGAACCTGCGATCCTTCTGTCTTGGACTTGCTATAGCTATAATTACAGGCCTGCTCCACCTTGCCTGGCTCTGGTCCTTTGTAAACAGAGGATGATAGATACAAAAGGCTCCTGGATTTGACTCAGCTGGATACTTTTACTGTAAGAGTGCTGTAATGGTTTTGCTGTTAAATACCATCATCTTCAATACACCCCATACCAGGCCTCTTTGTACCTACACAAACCTATGATGAGAAATGTTTCCAAGACAAAAATAAGTAATTAATAAACTGAAGGGGAACAGGGTCTCGCACACTCCTCTAGGGCCTGCTGGAGCAGCACATCTGCAGTCGAGGGAATGCAAAGACGAGGCCGGGGCCTCTCCAGCCAGGATGCGGGGCCAGAGAGCTGGAGACTGAGGGCGCACAGGCCTTACAGCAGAGGACTCCTGCCAGGGCCCTTTCAGTGGCACAGACTGGAGGCCTGGGCTCTGAGCGAGGCTTCCTGGGCGCTTGGTGCTCAGGTGGGCACCATCAGCCTGAGAGGACAGCCTGCTCTGCACCTGCCCAGCAATTCAGGGTAATTACCCTGGTCTTCCCAGGGCAGTTCCGGAATTCACCACACGGGGGCAGCAAGAGACCGCGCAAGAACTTTGTGGGGGAAGGGCTTGTTAGAAAGCTTCCAGCATTCAATCCTGGGGGCTTCACCTGAAGACCCTGGCTAATGCTAATGACCTCCAAGGACCGGCTCTAAGTACTGTGATCAGATGAGTTTTCCATCCTCTTAATACCTCATTATGGGGCTTAAACTCCAACAGGTGTTTGGAAAAGGACAAACCGTGCTCAGACCACTGGAGTCTGGGGCATTTTCTCAAAGTTTCCACCACTGTAAAAGGTCACACTAAATGGTGACCAAGAATTTGAAGGGGAGCCGGGCGTGGTGGTGCATGCTTGTATCCCCTGTACTTGGGAGGCTGAGATGGGAGGATGGCAGGTTCATGGCCAGCCTCAGCCACTTAGTGAGGCCTTCAGCAATTAGTGAGACACTGTTTCCAAGAAAATAAAAACAAAAAGGGCTGGGAGTTTGCTCAGAGGGAGAATGCCCCTGGGTTGAATCTCCAGTACCACAAAATAATTAAATAAGTAAATAATATGTAAGCATATTCCCAAGAGAGAAGAGAGACTGTGTTGAATAGTAAAAAGCCAGAACTGGCCACTATCATAAAACTGAAGACATAAATAAGGGGGAATTTGGGCCCGATGTGTAGAAATAAACATAAACCTATGCTAGAAGGGGCAGTGTGCTGTGACTCCAAATAAACATGTCAGTCCTGCAATAGCAAGCCACAATCAACGAGTTGTCAGTTATAACTCCCCATGATGCTGCTCTTGTAGGTCTGAAATCTTGATGTGTGGGCCTTAAAGAAAGCGCAGGGTCTTCAGAACGGAATGCTTGAAAGTTCCAACACTGTCAACCACCACTGGTCAGCGATTAGCGGTTAGGCCAAACCATCAACACGTGTGTGGATGGCGTCAAAGTTCCTCCGTCCTCTCTGTCTTGTCCGTGCTGGAGAAGGCAGGTTCACAAGAGGGATTCCCAACACTTCCCTGCAGACCTCCTTTTTAATGTCAACAAATGTTTCATGGTCTTTTTTTGTTTTTTTGTTTTTAATAGTAATGGGGCCAGACATGGTGGTGCACACTTGTAATCCCAGTACTTGGGAGGCTGAGACAGGAGGATCACAGGTTGGAGTCCAACCTCAGGTATTTAGTGAGGCCCTCTGAAACTTAGTGAGACCCCGTTTCAAATACTTAAATAAATAAATAAACAAATAAATAAATATATATATATAAATAAAAGTAAGTCTGAGGTATACCTGGGGGATACAATGCCCCTGGGTTCACTCCTCAGCATCCCTTACCCCCCAACACACAATAGTACTGGGGATTGAACCCAGGATTATTGTACTTCCAAATTAAACCTCGACCATTGTTTGTTTGTTTGTTTTTATGTAGAAATAGGGTCTTGCTAGGTTGCTGACTCTCACTAGGTTACTGAGGCTCTCCTTGAAGGGTCCTCCTGTCTCAGCCTCCTGAGTACTGGGATTACAAGTCTGCAACACCACGCCTGAGGTTTTATTTTATTCTGAGGTCCTGGGGATGGTACCTAGGGTCATTCTACTACTGAGCTATATGAAACACTTCTTACTTTATTCTGAAACGATGTCTCAGCCAACTTATTGCTGCAGGGGTCTCGAACCTGCGATCTGTCTTGGACTTCCTTTTACTAGCATTACAGGCCTGCTCCACCTTGCCTGGCTCTGGTCTTTTTTAAACAGAGGATGGTAGATACAAAAGGCTCCTGGATTTGGACTCAGCTGATTACTTTTATTTTAAGAGTGCTGTAATGGTTTTGCTGTTAAAATACCATCATCTTCAATACACCCCATATCAGGCCTCTTTGTACCTCCACAAACCTATGATGAGAAATGTTTCCAAGACAAAAATAAGTAATTAATAAACTTAAGGGGAACAGGGTCTCGCACACTCCTCTAGGGGCTGCTGGAGCAGCGCGTCTGCAGTCGAGGGAATGCAAAGACGAGGCTGGGGGTCTCTTTAGCCAGGACTCGGGGCCAGAGAGCTGGAGACTGAGGGCGCACAGGCCCTTAAGCAGACGACTCCTACCAGGGCCCTTACAGTGGCACAGACTGGAGGCCTGGGCTCTGAGCGAGGCTTCCTGGGCGCTTGGTGCTCAGGTGGCACCATCAGCCTGAGAGGACAGCCTGCTCTGCACCTGCCCAGCAATTCAGGGTAATTACCTGGTCTTCCCAGGGCAGTTCCAGAACCCACCACACGGGGGCAGCAAGAGACCATGCAAGAACTTTGTGGGGGAAGGGCTTGTTAGAAAGCTTCCAGCATTCCATCCTGGGGGCTTCACCTGAAGACCCTGGCTAATGCTAATGACCTCCAAGGGCCGGCTCTAAGTACTGTGGGCGATGAGGTTTCCACCCTCTTAATACCTCATTATGGGGATTAAACTCCAACAGGGGTTTGGGAAAGGAGAAACCGTGCTCAGACCACTGGAGCTTGGGCATTTTCTCAAAGTTTCTACCACTGTGGAAGGTCACACTGAATGGTGACCAAGAATTTGAAGTGGAGCCGGTCGTGGTGGTGCACACTTGTATCCCCTGTACTTGGGAGTTTGAGACGGGAGGATGGCAGGTTCATGGCCAGCCTCAGCCACTTAGTGAGGCCTTCAGCAATTAGTGAGACACTGTTTCCAAGAAAATAAAAATAGAAAGGGCTGGGAGTGTAACTCAGAGGGAGAATGCCCCTGGGTTGAATCTCCAGTACCACAAAATAATTAAATAAGTAAATAATATGTAAGCATATTCCCAAGAGAGAAGAGAGACTTTGTTGAATAGTAAAAAGCCAGAACTGGCCACTATCATAACACTGAAAACACAAATGAGGGGGAATTTGGGCCCAATGTGTAGAAATAAACATAAACCTATGCTAGAAGGGGCAGTGTGCTGTGACTCCAAATAAACCTTTCAGTCCTGCAATCTCAAGCCACAATCAAGGAGTTATCAATTATAAGCCGTCCTGCGCCATGATGCTGCTCTTGTAGATCTGAAATCTTGATGTGTGGGCCTTAAAGAAAGCCCAGGGTCTTCAGAACAGAATGCTTGAAAGTTCCAACACTGTCAACCACCGCTGGTCAGCGATTAGCGGTTAGGCCAAACCATCAACACGTGTGTGGATGGCGCCAAAGGTCCTCCGTCCTCTCTGTCTTGTCCGTGCTGGAGAAGGCTGGTTCACAAGAGTGATTCCTAACGCTTCCCTGCAGACCTCCTTTTTAATGTCAACAAATGTTTCAGGGTCTTTTTTTGTTTTTTTGTTTTTAATAGCAATGGGGCTAGACATGGTGGCGCACACTTGTAATCCCAGTACTTGGGAGGCTGAGACAGGAGGATCACAGGTTGGAGTCCAACCTCAGGTATTTAGTGAGGCCCTCTGAAACTTAGTGAGACCCTGTTTCAAATTCAGAAAGAAAGAAAGAAAGAAAGAAAGAAAGAAAGAAAGAAAGAAAGAAAGAAAGAAAGTAGGTCTGGGGTATAGCTGGGGGATACAATGCCCCTGGGTTCACTCCTCAGCATCCCCTAACCCCCAACACACAAGAGTACTGGGGATTGAACCCAGGATTATTCTACTTCCAAATTAAACCCCGACCATTCTTTGTTTGTTTGTTTTTATGTAGAAATAGGGTCTTGCTAGGTTGCTGACTCTCACTAGGTTACTGAGGCTCTCCTTGAATGATCCTCCTGTCTCAGCCTCCTGAGTACTGGGATTACAAGTTTGCAACACCACGCCTGAGGTTTTATTTTATTCTGAGGTCCTGGGGATGGTACCTAGGGTCATTCTACTACTGAGCTATACGAAACACTTCTTACTTTATTCTGAAACGAGGTCTCAGCTAACTTATTGCTGCAGGGGTCTCGAACCTGCGATCTGTCTTGGACTTCCTATTACTAGCATTACAGGCCTGCTCCACCTTGCCTGGCTCTGGTCTTTTTTAAACAGAGGATGGTAGATACAAATGACTATTAGATTTGGACTCAGCTGGACACTTTTACTGTAAGAGTGCTGTAATGGTTTTGCTGTTAAAATACCATCATCTACAATACACCCCATACCAGGCCTCTTTGTACCTACACAAACCTATGATGAGAAATGTTTCCAAGACAAAAATAAGTAAATTAATAAACTTTAGGGGAACAGGGTCTCACACACTCCTCTAGGGGCTGCTGGAGCAGCACATCTGCAGACAGAGGGAATGCAAAGACGAGGCGGGGGGCGTCTTCAGCCAGGATGCGGGGCCAAAGAGCTGGAGTTGAGGGCGCACAGGTCTTACAGCAGAGGACTCCTGCCAGGGCCCTTACAGTGGCACAGACTGGAGGCCTGGGCTCTGAGCGAGGCTTCCTGGGCGCTTGGTGCTCAGGTGGGCACCATCAGCCTGAGAGGACAGCCTGCTCTGCACCTGCCCAGCAATTCAGGGTAATTACCTGGTCTTCCCAGGGCAGTTCCAGAACCCACCACACGGGGGCAGCAAGAGACCGCGCAAGAACTTTGTGGGGGAAGGGCTTGTTAGAAAGCTTCCAGTGTTCCATCATGGGGGCTTCACCTGAAGACCCTGGCTAATGCTAATGACCTCCCAAGGGCCAGCTCTAAGTACTTTGGTTGAGGAGGTTTCCACTCTCTTAATAACCCATAATGGGGATTAAACTCCAACAGGGGTTTGGGAAAGGAGAAACCGTGCTCAGACCACTGGAGCTTGGGCATTTTCTCAAAGTTTCTACCACTGTGGAAGGTCACACTGAATGGTGACCAAGAATTTGAAGTGGAGCCGGTCGTGGTGGTGCACACTTGTATCCCCTGTACTTGGGAGGTTGAGACGGGAGGATGGCAGGTTCATGGCCAGCTTCAGCCACTTAGGGAGGCCTTCATCAATTAGTAAGACACTGTTTCCAAGAAAATAAAAATAGAAAGGGCTGGGAGTGTAGCTCAGAGGGAGAACGCCCCTGGGTTGATTCTCCAGTACCACAAAATAATTAAATAAGTAAATAATATGTAAGCATATTCCCAAGAGAGAAGAGAGACTTTGTTGAATAGTAAAAAGCCAGAACTGGCCACTATCATAACACTGAAAACACAAATGAGGGGGAATTTGGGCCCGATGTGTAGAAATAAACATAAACCTATGCTAGAAGGGGCAGTGTGCTGTGACTCCAAATAAACCTTTCAGTCCTGCAATCTCAAGCCACAATCAAGGAGTTATCAATTATAAGCCATCCTGCGCCATGATGCTGCTCTTGTAGATCTGAAATCTTGATGTGTGGGCCTTAAAGAAAGCCCAGGGTCTTCAGAACAGAATGCTTGAAAGTTCCAACACTGTCAACCACCGTTGGTCAGCGATTAGCGGTTAGGCCAAAGGGTCAACATGTGTGTGGATGGTGTCAAAGGTCCTCTGTCCTCTCTGTCCTGTCCGTGCTGGAGAAGTCAGGTTCACGATAGTGATTCCTAACGCTTCCCTGCAGACCTCCTCTTTAATGTCAACAAATGTTTCAGGGTCTTTTTTTGTTTCTGTGTTTTTAATAGTACTGGGGTAGGAGGTGGTGGCTCACACTTGTAATCCCAATATTTGGGAGGCTGAGACAGGAGGATCACAGGTTGGAATCCAGCCTTAGGTATTTAGTGAGGCCCTCTGAAACTTAGTGAGACCTTGTTTCCAAATAAAAAATAAAGTAGGTCTAGGGTGTAATTGGGAGATAGAATGCCCCTGGGTTCACTCCTCTACAACCCCCCCCCCAACACACACAATAGTACTAGTAATTGAACCCAGGATTATTCTACTTCCAAATTAAACCCCAATCATTGTTTTTTTGTTTGTTTTTATTTGGAAATAGGGTCTTGCTAGGTTGCTGGGTCTCACTAGATTATTGAGGCTGTCCTTGAAGATCCTCCTGTCTCAGCCTCCTGAGTACTGGGATTACAAGTGTGAGACACCATGCCTGATGTTTTATTCTGAGGTCCTGGGGATTGTACCTAGGGTCATTCTACAACTGAGGGACACACAGACCACTTCTTACTTTATTTTGAAATGAGGACTCCTCTAAGTTATTGCTGTAGGGGGCTTCGAACCTGCGATCACTAGATTTAAAGCAATTACTGCCATCTGAATACAGGCCTGCTCCACCTTGCCTGACTCTGGTCCTTTGTAAACAGAGGATGGTAGATACAAAAGGCTACTGGATTTGGACTCAGCTGGACACTTTTACTGTAGAGTGCTCTAATGGTTTTGCTGTTAAAATACCATCATCTACAATACAACCCATATAAGGCCTCTTTGTACCTACACAAACCTATGATGAGAAATGTTTCCAAGACAAAAATAAGTAAATTAATAAACTTAAGGGGAACAGGGTCTCGCACACTCCTCTAGGGCTGCTGGAGCAGCACGTCTGCAGTCGAGGGAATGCAAAGACGAGGCCGGGGCCTCTTCAGCCAGGATGCGGGGCCAGAGAGCTGGAGTTGAGGGCGCACAGGCCTTTACAGCAGAGGACTCCTACCAGGGCCCTTACAATGGCACAGACTGGAGGCCTGGGCTCTGAGAGAGGCTTCCTGGGCGCTTGGTGCTCAGGTGGGCACCATCAGCCTGAGAGGACAGCCTGCTCTGCACCTGCCCAGCAATTCAGGGTAATTACCTGGTCTTCCCAGGGCAGTTCCAGAACCCACCACACGGGGGCAGCAAGAGACCGCGCAAGAACTTGGTGGGGGAAGGGCTTGTTAGAAAGCTTCCAGTATTCCATCATGGGGGCTTCACCTGCAGACCCTGGCTAATGCTAACGATCTCCCAAGGGCCGGCTCTAAGTACTCTGGTGGAATGAGGTTTCCACCCTCGTAATAGCTCATAATGGGCATTAAACTTCAAAGGGGTTTGGGAAAGGACAAGCCGAGCTCAGACTACTGGAGTTTGGGGTATTTCCCCAAAGTTTCCATCACCTTGGAAGGTCACAGTAAATGGTGACCAAGAATTTGAAGAGGAGTCGGGTGTGGTGGTGCAGACTTGTAACTCCAATAGTTGGGAGGCTGAGATGGGAGGATCGAAGGTTCATAGCCAGCCTCAGCTACTTAGTGAGGCTTTCAGCAATTAGTGAGACACTGTTTCCAAGAAAATAAAAATAGAAAGGGCTGGGAGTGTAGCTCAGAGGGAGAATGTCCCTGGGTTGATCTCCAGTACCACAAAATAATTAAATAAGTAAATAATATGTAAGCATATTCCCAAGAGAGAAGAGAGACTTTGTTGAATAATAAAAGGCCAGAATGGCCACTATCATAACACTGAAAACATAAATGAGGGGGAATTTGGGTACAATGTGTAGAAATAAACATAAACCTACGCTAAAAGGGGCAGTGTGCTTGACTCCGAATAAACATGTCAGTCCTGCAATCGCAAGCCATGATCAATGAGTTATCAATTACAAGCCGTCCTGCCCCATGATACTGCTCTTGTAGATCTGAAATCTTGAGGTGTGGGCCTTAAAGAAAGCCCAGGGTCTTCAGAACGGAATGCTTGAAAGTTCCAACACTGTCAACCACCGCTGGTCAGCGATTAGCGGTTAGGCCAAAGGGTCAACACGTGTGTGGATGGCGTCAAAGTTCCTCCTTCCTCTCTGTCTTGTCCGTGCTGGAGAAGGCAGGTTCACAAGAGTGATTCCCAACACTTCCTGCAGATCTCCTTTTTAATGCCAATAAATGTTTCAGGGTCTTTTTTTCTTTTTGTGTTTTTAATAGTACTGGGGCGGGATGTGGTGGCCCACTCTTGTAATCCCAATATTTGGGAGGCTGAGACAGGAGGATCACAGGTTGGAACCCAGCCTTAGGTATTTAGTGAGGCCCTCTGCAACTTAGTGAGACCTTGTTTCCAAATAAAAAATAAGGTAGGTCTGGGGTGTAATTGGGAGATAGAATGCCCCTGGGTTCACTCCTCTGCAACCCCCCCTCAACAAACACAATAGTACTAGTAACTGAACCCAGGATTATTCTACTTCCAAATTAAACCCCAATCATTATTTTTTGTTTGTTTGTTTTTATTTGGAAATAGGGTCTTGCTAGGTTGCTGAGTCTCACTAGATTATTGAGGCTGTCCTTGAAGATCCTCCTGTCTCAGCCTCCTGAATACTGGGATTATAAGTGTGAGACACCACGCCTGATGTTTTATTCTGAGGTCCTAGGGATTGTACCTAGGGCCATTCTACAACTGAGGGACACACAGAACACTTCTTACTTTATTTTTAAACGAGGTCTCCTCTAAGTTATTGCTGTAGGGGGCTTCGAACCTGCGATCACTAGATTTAAAGCAATTACTGCCATATGAATACAGGCCTGCTCCACCTTGCCTGGCTCTGGTCCTTTGTAAACAGAGGATGGTAGATACAAATGGCTACTGGATTTGGACCCAGCTGATTACTTTTATTTTAAGAGTGCTGTAATGGTTTTGCTGTTAAAATACCATCATCTACAATACAACCCATATAAGGCCTCTTTGTACCTCCACAAACCTATGATGAGAAATGTTTCCAAGACAAAAATAAGTAAATTAATAAACTTAAGGGGAACAGGGTCTCGCACACTCCTTAGGGGCTGCTGGAGCAGCACGTCTGCAGTCGAGGGAATGCAAAGACGAGGCCGGGGCCTCTCCAGCCAGGATGCGGGACCAGAGAGCTGGAGCTGAGGGCGCACAGGCCCTTACAGCAGAGGACTCCTGCCAGGGCCCTTACAGTGGCACAGACTGGAGGCCTGGGCTCTGAGCGAGGCTTCCTGGGCGCTTGGTGCTCAGGTGGGCACCATCAGCCTGAGAGGACAGCCTGCTCTGCACCTGCCCAGCAATTCAGGGTAATTACCTGGTCTTCCCAGGGCAGTTCCAGAAGCCACCACACGGGGGCAGCAAGAGACCGCGCAAGAACTTTGTGGGGGAAGGGCTTGTTAGAAAGCTTCCAGCATTCAATCATGGGGGCTTCACCTGAAGACCCTGGCTAATGCTAATGACCTCACAAGGGCCGGCTCTAAGTACTGTGGTCGGATAAGTTTTTCACCCTCTTAATACCCCATAATGGGGATTAAACTCCAACAGGTGTTTGGGAAAGGACAAACCGTGCTCAGACCACTGGAGCTTGGGGCATTTTCTCAAAGTTTCCACCACTTTAGAAGGTCACACTAAATGGTGACCAAGAATTTGAAGGGAAGCCGGGCATTGTGTAACTCCAATATTTGGGAGGCTGAGATGGGAGGATGGCAGTTTCATGGCCAGCCTCAGCCAGTTAGTGAGACCTTCAGCAAATAGTGAGACACTTTTCCAAGAAAATAAAAATAAAAAGGGCTGGGAGTGTAGCTCAGAGGGAGAAGGCCCCCGGGTTCAATCTCCAGTACCACAAAATAAATAAACAAATTAGTAAATAAGTAACTAATATGCAAGCATATTCGCCAGAGAGAAGAGATACTTTGTTCAATAGTAAACAGCCACAAATGGGCATTATCATGATACCAAAGAAGGAATGAGGGGGAACTTGGGCACGACTTGTAGAAATAAACATAAACATAAGCTAGAAGTGTCAGCGTGCTGTGACTCCAAATAACCATTTCATCCCTGCAATAACAGGACACAATCAACAAGTTAATAAATACCCCCCCTCCCATGTTACTCTTCTAGATCTAAAATTGACAGGTGGGCTTCAAAGAGATCCTTGGTGCTTCAGAATGCAATACTTGAAAGTTCCAACGCTGTCAGTGATTAGCGGTTAGGCCAAACCATCAACACTTGTGTGGATGGCGCCAAAGATGATGATGAGGGTAGACTTTTCCTTTTCCTCCTTGGGGTCCTCCGTCCTCTCTGTCTGTGTCCATGCTGGAGAGGACAGGTTCACAATAGTGATTCCCAACACTTCCTGCAGATCTCCTCTTTAATGTCAACAAATGTTTCAGGGTCTTTTTTTCTTTTTTTGTTTTTAATGGTACTGCAGCTGAGTGTGGTGGCTCGTACTTCTAATCCCAGTACTTGGGAGGCTGAGACAGGAGGATGGCAGGTTCATGGCCAGCCTCAGCTACTTAGTGAGATCTTGTTTCCAAATAAAAAATAAAATAAGTCTGGGATTGTAGCTCAGAAGTAGAATGCCGCTAGGTTCATTCCCCAACACCCCCTCCCCCCACACACAAAATAGTCCTGTCTTCACCTGTCCCTGGAACATGCCCTCTTGATAAGAAGCATTTCTAGTTGAGAGAGAGAGGTGGGGAAAGGTCTCCACAGTGCCCATTGCAGAGTCTTGCAAATGGGAAGTAGCCGGTCCCCGTCACAGGGTTGGGGAGTGTGGGGCAATGGAGTCCATCCTCCAGAGGCTGCAGGGGATGGAGGGGCTCAGACCCACAGAGGCAGCACACCTGAGAGAACACAGCGGTGCCCGTCCTGCCCCAAGGCCCTCCACTCGGCTGACCGCCAGCGAGCCCCTGGGATTAGATGTCGGGGTGCCCCTCCCCCCATGGGTCTTGCAGTGGTTCCTGTTTGGGGGCAAAGGGACCATGTGAAAGTAACAGAGAGGAAGCTGTGGCCGACAGCGAGACTGGGGCACCTGGGGCGGGGGGGGGGGGCTCTTGCCCTTTGACCTCTGGGGCCAGCGCCCCTGGGCGCTGGTGCAGATGGCTCAGCAGGACAAGGAACGCCCTCTAGCACCCAGGGGTGTGTGGCAGGACCATCGGCGGCCTCTTCATTTCTGACCCGTGCCGTCCAGTCTGACCAGCGAAAGGTCTGCTCGCCAGCCTGTGGTTGCTGGGTGACAAGGTGGCCAGTCCCATTCCAGCAATTCTGGAGGGCACGCAGAGAGGCCACGTTCCCTGTGAGAGTTCCAGCGGAGGAGAACGTGAGGATCGTGGCCCTCTGCAGCCTGCCTCGGCTTTGCAAGTGCATCAGGAGGCGGAGGGGCTGCTCTGGCTCGCGGGAGAAATGGTCCCTGAGGTCTTGGGATTGGAGGTGGATTCTGACCTAAACCCATGGGGGGCTTGGTGTCTGTGTGAGAGACCCTTCCTCAAAGTCCAGCAGGTCACAGGTCCACCTACTGAGGTCTGGAGGTGGCAGGAGAACCTCCAGAGGTGCCTCCCCACCCCAGGACAATGCTGCTGGCTCGTGATGTCCACTCCTGACCGGCTCCCCTGCTGCGTCGTTCATTTGTGTGACCCCAAAGCCAGATTCCTCTCTCTTTCTTTCTCTTTTCTTCTTTCTTTCTTTCCTTCCTTCCTTCCTTCCTTCCTTCCTTCCTTCCTTCCTTCCTTCCTTCTTTCCTTCCTCCCTCCCTCCCTCCTTCCTTTCTATCTTTCTTTCTTCCCTTTTCCTTCCTTCCTTCCTTCCTTCCTTCCTTCCTTCCTCCCTCCCTCCCTCCCTCCCTCCCTTCCTTCCTATTTTTTGGTGCTGGGGATTGAATCCAGAGGCATTCTACTTCTGAGCTAGACCCTCAGCCCTATTTTATTTCTTATCCTGAAGCAAGGTCTCACTGAGTTGCGGAGGGTCTCACTTAAGTTGCTGGAGCTGGAGACGATCCTCCTGTCTCAGCCTCCCAAGTAGTAGGATTACAAGCATGAGCCACCAGGTCTGACTCAGATTCCTCGTTTTTTTAAAAGCCGGAAAAGACATGGTTGAGACTCCTCCTAGTTGGCGTAGCGTGTTCTTTCGCAGTGAAAGGACTGTTTGTGGCTCAAGGGGAATGTGGCAATAGGTTGTCTCAGAACTTCCAAAGGCCTGATTTCCTCCTGGACGCTGCGTTACCCAGTGGGCTGTCCTCCATGGAACCCCACAGCCTGGCTGGCACCGTCTCCATCCCTGGCTGCTCCTGGGACAGCCGGAAGGTGACTTTGCTTCCAGGGGCAGTGAGCACCCAAATGCAGGGCCCAAGGATGGGTGGATTTTCATTTTAGCCTGAGGGACAGGCCACCAGGAAGGCTCTTGGGTCTCGGGAGGGCTCTGGGGCCCTGTGGCTGGTACCAGCGGATGCTCCAGTCCCCCGTAAACACCTCAGGGTGGTAAGCGTAGGCCCAGCCCACTATCAACTCTGTAGTCTGTACTCACTAAACATTTGTTGACTGACTCACTGATCGAAGGCATGAAAAATGCAATTTAAAGGAAGGCAAACACGTACCAGGCAGGAAAGGGGGCCGGAAGTGACGGAGAGGCATTGCTACTGGATTTTGAGAAAAGCTTTTACCCAGGAGACAGGCCAGTCTGCCTAAAGTTACTTCTCAAGCACCCATCAGATGCAGGTCCCTGAAAGGCAAATTAAAGGAGTCTTCTCAGGAATTCCTATTACCTGCTTATATGTTCTGTGAAAAGATAAAATAAAAACATAAGTACAACAAGAGACATAAAGAAAACAGAGGGGAAAAGAAACAGAAATCTAACAGCAATTGTAAATCCACTTCCTCCCTTCCTGACCTTCATCCAGCCCCTGTTCTTTCTTCTCCATCTCTTTGCAGAACGTCACCACACAGAGGAGTCATTTCCCCTCCTGCAACTACACCCAAGCCCCCGTCAGCCTCGCTCTCTGTATTTCTTAGCGTGGAGACGTCCCCGCCCCAGGATGTGTGCGGTGAATAAAGCAAAGCTTCTGGCAACTCGGCCGCCATGAAAACCCCCCGACTGGGAGAGGCCTTCAAAGACCGGCCCCGAGACTCAGCCCCGCCATGGGTCTCAGACAGCCAGCGAGCTGGCCCCAGGGTTGGTGGAGGTCTAGGCAGCCTCCTGGTCCAGCCCGGACTCCCGGGTGACAGAGAAGCAGTTGCTGTGTCGCTTCCAGAGGAAACCAAAGCCAGGGCTTGGTTCCCACTGACCTGAGCAACTTCCTCCCGGGCCTCTCAGCCCCATCAGTCAAACAGGCTCTTTTAACCCAGGCCGTCCAAGAGCGCCGGCGCTGGCTCCCGTATGCACGACTCTGTGTCCAGATTCCGCTTTTTATAAGGACCCCAGCGGTAGTGGACAGGGCCACCGTGACGAGCTCGATTTCCTCTGTAAAGACCCCATGGCTAAGCAGGAGTGGTGGTGCACGCTTGTAATCCCAGTACTTGGGAGGCTGAGACAAGAGGATCACAGGTTCACGGCCAGCCTCAGCTACTTAGTGAGGCCCTCTACAACTTAGTGAGACTTTGTCTCAGAAATAAAGAATTAAAAAAATATGGTGAGGGGTGTAGCTCGGAGGTAGAATGCCCCTGGGTCCAATCCCCAGTACTGCAGAAAAAAAAAAAAAGTCTCTAAACAAGCTCACATTTTGAGGTCCTGAGGATTAGGACACCATTGTATCTTTGGGGGAACCAAAGTAAACCCATAACCACCAGTACTGGTTTTATGACCTCAAGCAAATAAATGAGCCGCACAAAATCTCAATTTCTTCAGCCGTGAAATAGGGATTAAAAAATGCCTACTGCCCAGGCTGTTTCCTTCATAAATTATTATCAGATTAGATAAGGCACACAGCAGTGAGGTTAGTCACTACCAAGTGGGTTGAGAGAGGTGGGGGCAACTCTCCACTCTGCGTGTGTGTGTGTATGTGTGTGTGTGTGTGTGTGTGTGGTGTATTGTGTATGTGCATAGCGTGTACATGTAGCGTGTGGCATACTGTGTGTGTGGCATGTGTGCAGTGCTGCATGTTTCCGTGTACTGTATGTGGAGTGTGTGTGGAGTGAGTTTTGGTTTGTGTGGAGTGTGAGGCCTCTTTCAAAATAAAGAATTAAGCCGGGCGCAGTGGCGCACGCTTGTAATCCCAGCATCTGGGAGGCTGAGACGGGAGGATCTGGGTTCGTTGCCAGCCTCGGCTACTTAGTGAGGCACTCCGCAACTTCGTGAGACCCTGTTTCAAAATAAAGAATAAAAAAATAGGGATGGGGGTATAGCTCGGAAGTAGAATGCCCCTGGGTTCAATCCCCAGTACCACACACACACACACACACACACACACACACGAATTAAAAGTAGGGCTGGGAAGCTGGGCGTGGTGGCGCACGCTTGTAATCCCAGCATTCGGGAGGCTTGAGACCGGAGGATCCGGGTTCGCGGCCAGCCTCAGCTACCTAGTGAGGCACTCCGCAACTTAGTGAGACCCGGTTTCAAAATAAAGAATAAAAAATAGGGCTGGGGGTGTGGCTCGGAGGTAGAATGTCCCTGAGTTCAATCCTCAGTACCGCAAAAAAAAAAAAAAAAAAAAAAAAGTAGGGCTGGGGACGGACACAGAGGTGGA
>PVLC010007417.1:0-27235 GCA_004027655.1 Graphiurus murinus | reverse complement strand
GCGACCCGCACCCCACGGGGAGCCGTTCCCGCACAGCAAAAGCCTGGGCGTCGCTTCAGCGTGACCAGCTGGAATTTCATTTGAGCACATAATCGGTGGCGCCCTTGGCTCCGGCATCCCATGGCTCCTGGGTCACTTGCCGGCGATCCAGATCTGATTTCAAGCTCTCCTTCCAGACTCTGGCACCCGATGACAGGGGTGTGCTTCTGGCCACTTCCCCTGTTCATCTAGAAAACGTTCTCATCTAGAACAGTTCAAATGTGGCAGAATCGACAAACTAAGGTGGTTCTCTCCGGCTTGGCGGGTTGCGGAGTCATCTGTCAACTCCAGGTCCTGAGCCTTGGAGAATTTAAGACCGTCTCTGCTGACAGTGGCCCCTGGAGACCAGGAGAGACTCCTTTCCGTTTCCTTCCTTCAATAATAGATGAACTGGCGTCCAAGCGGCTTTGGCTGAACTTCCAGTCGGCGCTTAAGTGGCGTGTGTGCTGAGAGAAGGCCAGGGCTTACTGGCAGTTTGGAGGAAGTGAGACTGTTAAGTCTAAAAGAACTTCAAACCCCACCTCGATCGAGCCCCAGAAATGTGAGTTTGCTCAGATCTCAGAGCTGGGAGGTAGTGGTGCTAGAACTAGGTGAAGAACCCAGGTTCTTTTGTTTGTTTGTTTTAACTTACAGCCCAGTTCTCCTTCTGCTGTAGCATTCATCCCTCATCCATACCGTGTCCCAGAATTCCAGAATCTAACGTCACTTCCTATCTCCAAAGGCATGTATCTGTGCCTTAGGCAATGGAGACGGGAGCCAGATAGGTGAGCTCTTCCAGATACACGAGCAAACTCCCAAGGAGGTTCTTGAGCTGGAACAGAAGCTCTGGGGAAAGACCACCTGGGCGTTGGAACTGTTTCCCTCTTGGTTTTAACTCAGGCTTCATCACCATCGAATTTGTGACACTGGGCAAGTTATTGCTTAAACTCTGTATTCGTTTCCTATTGCAAACCTAGCGGCTTACCACACCCATCTTTCCTCTTACGGTCCTGGAAGAAGCCCACAGCGTGTCCCTTGGGCTACGGCAGGTGTTGGCAGACGGGGCTCCTTGGGGGAGCCAGGTCTACGGGTGACTCTGTCTCCTTGTCTTTTGTGCTTTGAGGCCACTTGCAGTCCTTGGCTCGTGACCCTTCTTCTCATCGCTCCAACCTCTGGCCGTTGTCACCACATCTCCCCCTCCTGACTTTGACCTTGAGTCCCTCTTACGTGGGATTGCCTGTGGTTACATTAGGTCCACCCACATAACCCAGTATAAGCTCCTCATCTCGAGGCTTTGAATTTAATCATACCAGCAAAGCCCTGTTTGCCATGTTAAAGCAACACATTCGCAGGTTCTGAGGATTCGGATATGTACCTCTTTTGTGGTCGTCCCGATTTTTACAAACTTTATGAGACTCAGAGATAATTCTTGGGATAATAATTTCTATGCAGTAGTGCTTAGTCATCACGTCCTCTCAGGAGACTTCTTTGAGGCCCCCAAAGAGATTCTGTTGCTTACCCCCATGATGCATGGGGAAGTATCTATGGGTTTTCAATAAATGTCTCCCTCCCTTCATGGGAAACTGTGAGATTGCATGTCTTCTAGCTTGTGGACGGTCAAAGCCAACGTTATGGTTCACCATGTCTGTCTTTCTGATAACACTGTTTTTCCCAGAACCCACTCTACATTTACTAAAGAAAGAATGCTGGTTGGCTTTTGGAGGCAAGAGGGACACGGGCAGGTAGGTAAGAAGGAAAAAGCAACCCGTTACCTGCATTTCTTTACCCCACCTGGACATATCCGAGACACAGCCCAGGGCTCACCTTTCCAGGGGCCCTCTTGCCTGGCGAAGTGCTTCCTCTCAACTGGTCGGCCAGCCTGGCGCTCTCCTACTAATGTTTACACTGGCATGGTGGAGGGAGGAGGGACGGGCAGCAGGCCAAGTTGTTCGGCGGCCCTGTGGCGCTGGCCTCGTGGTATTCTTGGACTGGCTGTCTGGCCTTATGCGAGCCATTCCTCTTTCAATTTCTGTCTCTATAAATTGCATGACTCATCCTGCGGATGCCAAGAAATTCAAAGACTCTGTGTTCCTGTCACTAAAGGGGGGACAATTAGATTTTTAAAAAGCTGCTGATGGACCTATCTGACTATTATTAGACCAACGCTAAGGGCAAGCTATGATGTCAAAGCCAGGAGCCGGGAAGCGGGTGTCGGGGCTATAAAGGGGCGTGCTGTTTGAAGTGAGCCCCCCCAATTCAGATGGAGATTCAACCCCCTCCCCAGTGGGGAACCAAATATGAAGTACCCAGCTTATGCAAGAGCCCTTCCATCCTTCACACACTGTGCTTCTCCCCTCTTTAGTTCGCGCATTCTAAAGCAAAGTCTGCTTCTGGCCACAATGTGGACATCGAATATGAGTACTCTGCCATCCTCAGCAACGTCTGTGCAGGGGCATGACGCCTGTGGGGGTTTATGATTCCTCTTTTTTTTTTTTACTGTTGTTTTTTGCAGTACTGGGGATTGAGCCCGGGGGCATTCTACCTCCAAGCTATACCCCAGCCCAATTTTTTATTCTTTATTTTGAAACAGGGTCTCACTAAGTTGCAGAGGGCCTCACTGAATAGCTGAGGCCGGCCGAGAACCTGTGATCCTCCTGTCTCAGCATCCCAAGTCCTGGGATTACAAGTGTGCACCACCATACCTAACCTGATGATTCCTATTTCATAGACTTTCGAGAGGGGTAGGTAGAGGGGTTATGTGAGGATGACATCTGTTTGGTAGTCACAAGGTGACTCAGCATGTTTTGGTCATCTCCTGGGGCCTCATAGGACCTTCAAGGACATGTTGGACTCTGTTGTTTTGCTTGTAACACAGCTGGGCTTGCAATCGGGTTATGTCCTTGGGGATGCAACGTGGCAGGTGGGATTCATTTGTGTTTGTGGTCGGAATACTCGTTCTTGGGTCTCCCTGAAGTTCCCTGGCTGCTGCTTCTCAAGGTTAAGCAAGATAAGCAAGACACCACAGTGTGTGTGTGTGTGTGTGTGTGTGTGTGTGTGTGTGTGTGTAACTGGAGATTGAATACAGAAGCGGTCTACCTCTGAGCTATACCCCTCCCCCAATCCTATTTTACTTTTTATTTTGAAGCAAGGTCTTGCTAAGTTGTCAAGGCTGGCCTCAAACCTGTGACTACCATAGCCTCCCACATGCTGGGATTACAGGCATGAGCCACCACATCCAGCCACGGTACCCCAATTTATTTAGTTTTGAGCACCGGCACCTAAACGGGAAACCAAAGTTAATTCATGGTGAAGCTGGATGAAATTTTGACTTGATTAAAAAGTGATTTCTCCCTTTAGTAATTTGTCAGATCCCAGCAGAGTTGACAACATTGTGGCTGTCTTTTTTTTTTTTTTTTTTTTTTTTTTTTTTTTTTTTTTTTTTTTTTTTTTTTTTTTTTAATCTTGAGAGGAAGACCAAGATAATGAGAAGAGGAGGTTTGCAAATGACTTAGGAGGAACAAGCAGCTGACCCCTACCCCTACCCACGAGACGGCTCGACGGCTCCCTCTGTTTACCAACAATCTGACCTTGGATGAGTTACGTACTTGCCTGTGCATCAAGCCTCCGTCCCAGAAAAGGGAGGACTTCCTCCTGGGGCTTTGGTGAAGCCGAAAGGAATCCATACAGGTGGAGAGTCTAGACTACACTTAGCAAGTTGGAAGTGCTCCATAGATGAGAGCCATTATTGGCTGTCGGAGGTTGGTTACCCAAGCCAGGAAGCAGGGAACGCAATTGGGCAATGCTAACAATATCATCAGAGCAGAAAACTATGGGTTTCTCTTTCTTTTCCTCGGCACCCAGCTCATTGCGTGCCATATGTTCTCCCAGGGGGGACTTACTCTTTCATCAGTCTCATCGGCTACTTCTGTGCCAACGAGTCCCAAACCTGGCAGTCCTGCCCTGATCTCCAGGCCTGTCTCTCCTGGGTTCCCACAGGACCCCAGATTTAACACATCCCAACCTCAAGTCTCGCCTCACCCAGCCGGCTTCCCCGGGATTCCCTCTGTGGACAGGATGCCATCAGAATGCGTCTCCAAGTCATGCCCCCAACCGGCCCTGTGCTTAATCAGTAACCGGGTCCCACCAGTTTTACCTCTTCCAAGTTCGTCAACCTGACTCACCCTCCTCTGCTACCATCGACCTGGGACAGACCCTCTGCAGATTTCACCTGCTTTCCATGTCTCTGAACATGTCCTTCCCAAACCCAACGCCTTCCCGCCGCATCCCTGCCTGCAGCTTAATATCTAAGTGTTTGACCACAATAACTTCAGTGGCTTCCCTGAGCAGGCCCCCCACCCATCTCTCTGACTTATTTCCCCACACTTTCTGCATGCATGCATGTGTGTGTGTGTGTGTGTGTGTGTGTGTGTGTGTCACTGGGGACTGAACCCACAGGCATTCTTCCTCTGAGCTACAACTCCCAGCCCTATTTTTATTTTATTTATTTATTTTTTTTCTGGAAGTCTTATTTTGCATGATTTATGAGGGTTTTTGTTGCCTTTAACACCTTGAACTTCCTCATGAAAAAAAAATTTTTCTTCACGGATTCCTTAATCAAATCACATCAGATATGTGAAAAAAAGTTTCTTTAAGCAATTGGAATTGAGAATTAAAAAATAATAATAATTAGAGCCTGGCGTGGTGGTGCATATTGTAATCTCAGTACTTGGGAGGCTGAGACAGGAGGATCACAGGTTCATGGCCAGCCTCAGCTACTTAGTGAGGCCCTCTGCAACTTAACGAGACCCTGTTTCAAAAATAAAGAATAAAAAAAAATAAATATTTTTATTTTTATTTTATTTTTGAAACAGGGTCTTGCTAGGTTGATGAGAATCTCCCTACTTGCTGAGGCTGTCCTCAAACCTGCGATCCTCCCGTCTCAGCCTCCCAAGTACTAAGATTACAGGTGTGCACCACCATGCCTGGCTTTCTCCACACTTTCTCGTTTGTGCTTTATTTTCTAGCAATGCTGAATTTGCTGACTGCTACCTTGTCCACAAAATGTTGCATTTGTGTTCTGTGCCTGGCTGACCGTGTTCCCTGTGCTCTTCATGCCTTTCTTCCCATTATTTATTTTTTATTTTATGTGTGTGTGTGTGTGTGTGTGTGTGTGTGTGTGTGTGAGAGAGAGAGAGAGAGAGAGAGAGAGAGAGAGAGAGAGAGAGAGAGAGAGAGAGAGAGAGAAACTGGGTATTGAATTGAATCCTGGGGCATTCTATCTCAGAGCTACAGCCTCAGCCCTATTTTTATTTTTGAAAGAGGGACTCATTAAGTTGCTGAGGCTGGCTTGCAATCCTCCTGTCTCAGCCTCCCAACTTCCCTTTATCTGGTTTATCTGACAAACTCAAGTCAATGACCTCTCCTCCAGGAAGCCTTCCCTGGCCCTCCTGAAACTGGGTTAGACATCCTTCCCTAGGGGGCCGTCTTTTCTTTCCCATACTGTGCAATTACAAGTATGTGCCTCCCTCCCTGGCCTGGGGGCGCCTTGAAATCAAGGGATGCTATTCTTGTTCATCTTTGTGTCTTCCATGCTTGATGGGGTTCCTGGTCCTTCACAGGCAATTAAAAAAACAAAGGCATACAGAATGAATGACTATTTATCGAGTCTCCTCCTCCTTGAACCCAGAGAGGTGCCATTTGGAGAAACCAGAGTAGTTAAGACTAAGTCATGGTTCCCTAAGGTGGAAAGAGGTACTTCAAACACCAAAAAAGTAGAGCAGCATGTATCGAATTCCATGTCACCGGGCTATGGTTTTATATACCACCAAACCAGAGAAATCGTTCACCTAATACCTATTGAGCATCTGCTAGTTGAGGCTGGTACTGGGCTGCATGCTGGAGGAGATAGCAATGAGCCAGAGAGTCTTGTCTCCACTCTCGTTGAGCTAACCAGGTGGACGGGAGACAGAAAACATGAGCGTGAGCAAAGACATCTACCTCGACATACAGCAAGAAGAACTCAGAAGGGGCAAGACAGGATGCAGGGAGAGACAGCAGCAGGAAGGGAGGGGAGGTTTCTCTAAGGATGTGGTTTTGAGTTGAAGTTGGCCAAGACAGGAAGGAGCAGGAGGAGGATTAGCCCAGGAGGCAGGCCTGAGGAATCACCTGTTCCAGAAACTTAGGAGCTCAGAGCATCCTCAAAATCAATGCTGGAGATGGACGTGGTGGTGCACGCCTGTAATCCTAGTACTTGGGAGGCTGAGATGGGAGGATCGCAGGTTCATGGCCAGTCTCAGCAACTTAGCGAGACCCTTAGCTAAAAACAAAATAGGACTGAGAGTGTGGCTCAGAGGTAGAATGCCTCAGGGTTCAATCCCCAGTACCAAAACAAAACCCCAAAACAATGCTGGAGGTATTACAATATTTGGTTCAAAATACACCGTAGAGCCCTGGTACCGGAAGCAGCATGGTACTGGCATGGAAATAGACACATTGACCCATAGAACAGACTGGAAGACACAGAAATAAACCCACACAGCTACAGTCATCTGATTCTGGACAAAGCTGTCAGAACATACGTTGGAGGAAGGATGGCCTCTTTAACAATGGTCCTAGAAAAACTGGTTGCACATAGGTAGAATGAAACTAGATCCCTATCTCTGGCGCTGTACGAAAGTCAA
Organism: Graphiurus murinus; assembly: GCA_004027655.1. Classification (NCBI taxonomy): domain Eukaryota; kingdom Metazoa; phylum Chordata; class Mammalia; order Rodentia; family Gliridae; genus Graphiurus; species Graphiurus murinus. Next base: position 20,537 of record PVLC010007417.1, on the reverse strand, counting down.
CTGGAGATAGATCACATTTCCTAACAATAGATTATCATCATTGAATTCACCGCCGAGTGCCGGAGTCTGTGGTATTGATACCCTCTTTCACTCTTGCAAAGACTGGTTGTCAAGACTTGTTCAAACATCCTTGCTGGGTAGATGATTTGTTTTATTTTTTCTAGGATCATTGAAACTGGAACTGGGGACTCTAGGAGAATACATCTCTTTAGGGCATTGGGTTTTCTCCCTGAAAAGGAGCACCTGCCGCTCATTCAAGACTTGATGAGTGATCACGACCTGAATGCACCCAAATTAATGACACGTGACCAAGGCACAGAACCTCACCAGGCTCCCAGAAGCCCCTTCGTACAATCACACAGCTGCACGGTGCCGGTTCCTTCACTAAAGATTATGTGTGTATGATTCTTCCAACTAGCTGCATCTAACTATAGTGAGTTAACCAACCGTTCTAAAATCCAAGAATTCTTATACCTCATCTTTTTTCTTATTTTACGGTCCTGGGATTTGAACCCAGATTCTACCTCTGAGCTATGCCCCCAGCCCTTTATTATTATTATTACTATTATTATTATTATCATTACTTTTTATTTTTATTTTCTGCGATACTGGGAATTGAACCCAGGGGCATTCTACTTCCGAGCTACACCCCCAGTCCTATTTTTTATTCTTTATTTTGAAACAGGTTCTCACTAAGTTGCAGAGGGCCTTACTAAGTAGCTAAGGCTCCGGTTTCAGCCTCCGAAGTACTGGAATTATAAGCGTGGGCTACCACGTCCAGCTTACTTTTTATTTTGAAACAGGGTCTCACTAAGTAGATGAGAGTTTTGCTACTTTCTTGAGGCTTTCTTTTTCCTCAAACCTGCAACCCTCCTGCCTCATCCTCCCAAGTACTGGAATTCTAGGCATGGGCCACCATGCCGGGCTTATGTCTTTTATAAACGGGATGCCGTGTGGGATTTGTGATAATCATCAACATTTTGATCACTTCATAAAGCACTTTCATGCATTCTAGCTCTGAGTGGTATTATTATCTTCACTTAATTGACAAAAGGCCCGGAGCTGGCAAGGTAATGTGCCCTGCACAAAGCCAGTGGGTGGCAGAGCCAGGGCAAGTGCCTATCTAAATCCATGCCCCGCCCACCCCGCCCCGTGGGATCAAGAGCCAGGGTAGTGGAATATTAAGTGAAGACAATGATTTTCTCACGGCGAGGCGCCTCAGATATTGAGACAAGGTATCGGGGGAGGTTGTTTAAACTCTTTCCCCCCAAAATCATTCAGAACAGCTCGGCCCAGTGGTGCACGCTTGTCTTCCCAGTACTTGGGAGGCTGAGACAGGAGGATCCCAGGTTCTCGGCCAGCCTTGGTTACTTAGGCCCTCTGCAACTTAGTAAGACCCTGTTTCAAAATAAAGAATTAAAAAAAAAAATAGGGCTGGGGGTGTGGCTCAGAGGTAGAATGACCCTGGGTTCAATTCCCAGTATGGAAAATAAATAAATAAATAAAAATTAAAAATCAGAACAGGACATAGAAATTCTTCTCACTGGGAGGTGAACGAATGCTCCATAAATATTCGCCAGTTTCAACACGAATGATCTCCAGGGAGAATTTCTTCCCCTGATAATCTGTGACCTCAATGTTTCTCACTTAACAGTGTTCACTATAATGCCTTCGTGATTCCGCTGTTTGCAACTTATCTCATCCACTTATCACACATGGATTTCACCTTTGCATAAGTCCACTTTTCTCTCCAGCTTTATGAGTATCATAAACAGTGCCCATCCCTACTGTTATTAAAGCAGCGAAAGGCTTTGTTTTGGTCTAGTTCCCCCAACCCCCCAGGAAGTAGAACTGTATGACTTAGCTTTATGTGTTATAAAATCAGGATGATATTTCATTATAAGATTCAGAATAATCTCTCCTTCCTCCCCTCCCTCTGCTTTGAGTGTGTGTGTATGTGTGTGTGTGTGTGTGTGTGTGTGTTTGTGGTACTAGGGATTGAACCCAGGGGCATTCTACCTCCGAGCTACACCCCCCATTCCTTTTTATTTTGAAACAGGATCTCCCTAAGTTGCAGAGACTCTCACTACGTTCCTGAGAGTCTCACTAAGTTATGGAGGCTATCCTTGAACCTGCGGCCCTCCTGTTTCAGCCCCCCCAAGTACTGGGGTTCCAGGGGTACACCACTGCGCCCAACTCAGAAGGATTCTCCTTTGAAACACTGTGTGAGACTAGGTGTCTGCGTTACAAAACCAATTTCACAATCGAGGACACTTCATCGAGATTTCAAAAGAAATGAAGTGAGATAGTAAAGAAACAGAACAGATGACCTCCGACACGTCCTTAAGCGCAAGTAGCCTGCCTGCTGGGTGTGAGTCGAGAGCCTGTAAAAGCAGAAGTGTGGTAACAGGGGCACTTGGCCTCCACTTCTCTCCTTCCCTGTACCTACTTCCCCTCCTGCGGATAATCCCCCTTTTCATTAATTTTAGAAGAAACCCAGAGCAGCTTGCATTTGGAGTCTGAGACCACTTCTCCAGGGAAGTCAGGCTCCCCTGGCCTTACGGGAATCCTCAAAGTGGGGGCGGAGGGGGGGGGCCTGCTTTTCCCCTTACGAGAACAGTACATGCAGGTTGCAGGTTAACAGGTAGGCCTGTTTATTTTCCCAGAGACTTTGGCCAGCCACTTCCCCGTTCTCACTTTGACCTGGGTCAGGGCTGAGTCTGCTGCAGTCCAGATGTCACCCAGGCCCCAGGCCTTCCCTCCTGGTGGCTTTCTCTGCCTCCTTCCTGAGTGCCTCTGTAGGCGTTCCCTTCCTGTTGTTAGAAATAACTTTTCATGGCTTCAAGAAAAGGCATGTATTCAAAAATTGCTTAGGAGAGAAAGAGAGCAGAGAAGGAGAGAGGAGAGAGGAGAGAGGAGAGAGGATAGAGACCTGAGGAAGAACCAGGTGGGTCTTCTATTCCTGATGCAAAGCTCCTCCTGCTTTAAGCTCCTGTTGGTGGAAGCTACAGCTTCACATTCTTCCTGGATCAGCTACAGAGGAAGATGGGGCAGGGTCAACACCTGCAATCTCTTAAGAGATGCTAATTGTGTGAAGGAATCCAAGTCCCTACCAGACCCCAAAATGGCGCTACTCCTTTGACGGAAAATATACAATTCTCTTCTCACACAGCGACCTCTATAAATGCACTTTGGGGGTGCGAGACCTTTATTTACGTATTTATTTGTTGTGGTACTGTTATGGGGTACGGTGTGTTCCCCAAAATCTAGGTTCTTGGTATCGTGAAGAAAAGAATTTCAACACATACCAGTCAAAACATCTGGCAGGATTTATTAAAAATTAAGGGGAAACTGGGAGAAAGGGAAATAAAAGGGAATAAAAAGGGAATGGAAAGGGAATAGGTCACCCGGACAAGTCCAAGTGCATGTCCCACGAGGGAAGGGGCTCCCAAACGGAGATGCAGAAAGATATAAGAGAGGGCGGGGTCCTCTTTTCCCCAGCCCCCTTCCTCAGGTTTCAGTTGGGCGATAGGTGGGCTCCTCCGGTGGGGCAGGTCACAGAAAAGTTGGATCCTCCTCTTTTCAGGTTCCAGGATTCAGGTGGGCTTTAGGTGGGGGTTGGGCTTTTCCGGAGTTTGGCGGTGCAGGACACAAAGAAAGCTTCCAAGGGGTGGAGTTAGCTTAACTCTCCATATTTTTTTTTTAAAAAGCTATATTAAAACTATATTTTTTATGAATTCTCCCGATACCATCCTTCTACCTAACTTTCCGCTTCCTAGGCTACCTCATCATTCCCCCCCCTGAGACTTTGGGTCCCTTAATCTTAAGGGGTTGCCGAAGGATGAAGGTCTGACTTCTGAAACTTTTTAGAGCTGACAAGGGGGCGTTGACCCTGCCTATTCAGGGACTGAAAGTCTCTCCCTAACTGATCTAAAGAAGGTAAGGGGAGGTCAGGCCTTTCCGTTGGCTGTTGAACTATCATCCTCTGACGTTCTGGAACAGAAGGCATAAACATACGATACCTTAGTTTTAGGTAACAGTAAGCCAAACAGCAGAAAAGTATGCTGATGCAAACTATACCCGCCAAGAGAAGGAAAAATCCATTTAATTGAGGTATTAACCAATTACTCTCCGGAAAGGAAAACATCCACCAAGATAATGTGGATGAATTGGAAGTGGGTGTTGACCCCCAAATCCAGCAGTAACTTTTTATAGCATCTGTGACATACTGTTGTAACCAATCCAGGAAAAAGTTTGTCTTTGCCTGGGAGAACCATGTAAAAATTAGGAGACCGATAAGTCTAGTCAGGATAGGCATAACGAGGTTACAAGGCAAATCACAAGGAATGTAACTTATCCTGGTCCAGTCTTTGTGGGAAAAGTAAAAAGAAAAGAACCAAAAAAACCCCCAGAACTGCGACAAAAACAGTACTGGGGATTGAATCCAGGGGCATTCTACCTCTGAGTTTCACCCCCAGTTCTTTTTATTTTGAAACAGGGTCTTGCGAAGTTCCTGGCCACTGGCTTCAAACCTGAGATCCTCCTGTCTCAGCCTCCCAAGTACTGGGATTACAGGTGTGCCCCACCGTGCCTGGCTGGAACAAACCTTTAAAGAAGCAGGTGACTGTGGTCTTAGAGCTGCCAACCTTCTCATGACTTTTAGACGCTGAGAAATACCTTGGCTTCAGAGTTCCAAACTGTACTCTGTCCCAGGACTGTGCTGGCAGGGTGGCAGGGTGGGGCTGTGGTCTGGGCACCCAGCTGGAGTGCTGAGTAAACAGAGCTTTCCGGGCTTTCACTGGGAATTCCAGCTCTTAGGACACATCATAATGCATGAATATTATCTCTCCTATAAAAAATGGTTGAGCCCAGGGACTTCTGTCTGCTGTCTTAGACTATAGCAGAGACTGGAAACTGGCAGAGTCCTTCATTTGGTCTCAAGCTCAGAGAGATTTGGAGCCGGCTGGGCTGTTGGTGACTAGGTGAGTGGCACCTGCTTCAGGGAGTGAAACGGGGTTGCACAGAGGGCTCCCAGGATGGAGCAGAAGGCAGGGGTGTGCAGGGCAAGACGAAAACAAAGACATCTTGCTCCAAATTAGATACATAGAAAAATGGAGCTGGGCGAGGTGGCACAGACGTCTGTAACCCCAGTACTTGAGAAGTTGGACCAGAAGGATTGCAGGTTCAAGACCAAGCCTCAGGAATTTAGCAAGACTCTGAACAACTTAGTGAGACCCTGTTTCAGATAAGTAATAAAAAGGGCTAGGGTGTGGCTTGGAGGTAGAATGCCCCTGGGTTCAATCTCTAGTACCAAAAGAAAAAAAAAAGTTAGGAAAAAAAAAAAAAAAGAAGATGCAAACAGAAAGCTCTGTGTCTGGCTCTTTCTGAGAGCACGTCCAGTGTGGAGCTGAATTGAAAACCAGCTGTGCTTACTAACTGGAAGACAGTGGAATAATGGCTGCAGTCAGCGGCGTTCATACTTGGACGCTGACTAATGAGCAGTCAACCCCCCTCGTCTTTATAAGTTTAATCCCTTTTAAGCGTATGATTTAGTGGCATTAAGTATATTCACATTGTTGTGTAACTATCACCCCTATCTGCCCCGGAACTTTTTCATCTTCCCAAACAGAAACCCTGTCCTCTGTGAACAAGGACGCCCCTTCCCCCCCTCCCTGCCCTCTGGCTAACACTATTCTACATTCTGTCTCGATGAATGTCACTGTTTTGGGTATCTCATATCAGTGGGACCATAAAGTATTTGGCCTTTGCAACTGGCTTATTTCCCTCCGCATACATGTCTTCAAGACTCATCCATGCTGTAGCACATGCCAGGTTTTCCCTTTGAAGGTCAAACAGTATTCATTGCATGGAAATATCACGTTTTGTTCATCCATTCATTGGTGGGCACTGGGTTGCTTCCACTTTTTGACTCTTGTCATGCAAATATCTGCTTGCGATCCTGCTTTCAATTCTTCGGGGTCTCTACCCAGATATGGAATTACTAGGTCATATAGTAATTCTATGTTTAACTATGTGTGTGTGTGTGTGTGTGTGTGTGTGTGTGTGTGTGTATGTGTGTGTGTGTGTGTGTGTGTGTGTGTGTGTAAGGACTAGATACAGTGGTGGAGGGGAAAGTTACACCGAGAGGTGTGAAGTCTTCACAGGTATCCAAAGGACTTTGGGGCTTTTTTTTTGTTTGTTTGTGTTATAAAGTGAAACAGAGCTAACACATCTCCACGTGAAAAGGGCTCTTCTTTTTCTCTTTCTTTCTCTGTGTCTTAGAGGCGGACATTGACTTTATCACCCATAGCATTCAGCCGGTTTTCACGTTGAAAACATCAAGAGCTTCCTCTGGGTTCCTTTGGCTCTTGCATCTCCTTCTGATGAGGTAGCCTAGAAAGCGGAAATTTAGGTAGGAGGATGGTAATGGGAGGAGCCAGGAAAATATAGTTTTTATCCAGGAAAATATAGTTTTTTAAAAATCAGGGGAGTTAAGCTAACTCCACCCCTTGGAAGTTCTTTGAGTTAAGCTAACTCCACCCCTTGGAAGTTTTCTTAGGAACCCCGCCTCCACCTGAGTTCCACGCCCTAATCTCCAGAAGTCCCACCTCCACCTGCAACTTCCGGGCCCTATCTGACCACCTATTCGCCCACCTGAATCTGAGGAGGAGGAGGAGTGAAACCCTTAAAAAGTCCAGTCGCAAGAAGCCTCTTCTTCTTCTTCCCTGGAGGCGCGCGGCGGGCCCTTCTCCTCCATGCCTTACCCCTTTTCCTTTCCCCTTTTTTTTCCCGGTTTTCCCCTGAGTTCCTGTTTCTCCCAAGCTCCTGAAATAAACCCTGCTTTTTGTTTTCTGAATGGTATGTGTTAAAATTCTTTTTTTCACGATACCAAGAACCTGGATTTTGGGGAACCCGACGTACCCCATAACACTTCCACAGAGCAGATGAGCCCCCCCCCCCGATAGTGACAGCTGGGGGTCACAACAAGCATTCATTGAAAGCATGTTTATCGAAGGCCTGCTACCTACAAGGCACACCATACACTAGAATACATTTACGAGTCTTTGTTGAGGAACCAATTTAAAAGACTGTGCCAGGTGCTTGAGGGCCGAGCCAGGTAACATCTATTTATAAAAGCACCTACTTTAAGAGCCATTGTTCTCGGCTCCAGCATGATGTTACGACATGAATCTTTGAGGCTAGGATCTGTGTCCAGAAAATAACTTGATTGGCATCGATTGCTAAGGACAGCAGTATCTCTGAGAGCTCTGAGTAAATGCAAACACTGCATTAGAGTCACCCCACCAGTATTTATTGCATACCCATTATGTGGTCTTTATATGCATGTGTATCCCCACAAACGATGGCCCAGTTAGCAGCTAAGAGGATGGACTTGGAAATGAGGCAGGCTTGGGTTCAAGGTCAGGTGCCACCATGTAAAAGTAATGAGATTCCTTACCTGTTAAATGGGAACAAAAACATTCTGCGGTGAGGATTAAATACCAAAATGAAGAACGAACTGGGACCAGGCATGATTGCTCCATAAAAGGTAGCAATGCATTAATTTTACATGTATATGTATGCATGTAAGGATTTGTTAATAAAAATATTAACTCAAGCCAGGTGTGGTGGTGCACCCTTGTAATTCCAGTACTTGAGAGACTGAGATGGGAGGATCGCCGGTCCGAGGACAGCCTCAGCAAGTAGTGAGACTCTCATCAACCTAGCGAGACCCTGTTTCCAAATAAAAATAAAATAGGGCTGGGAGTGGAGTTCAGAGGTAGACTGCCTCTGGGTTCAATCCCCAGTGACACACACACACACACACACACACACACACACACACACACACACATTTAATTTAGAAATCCATACTAGGCATGGGATTAAAAAGATGACAGTTGTTCATAATCCACATTTTTTTAAAAAAAGAAACAACAGGAAAAAGAAAGGAGAGGCAGATGTCAGTGCAAAGGAAGCACAAGGAAAAAAATGATGCTCCGAGCCTGGCTCATCTGCCGGTGTTGAGCTCAGCTCTGTGTCCCCCCAGGACTGCAGAATTCTCAAGTCCTGGGGATCTTCACAGGGGCACGCTCTGACCTGCTCCCTCTGCAGAAGAGTCAAGGCGTGATGACTCACAGAGCCGCCACCACATCACTAACTGGAAACCCTTGCTGCAGCCACACAGCAAAGGAATTGGGTTTGATTTGCCAAACTCCCCATGTGATACAAGCGTGGCCATGTGCCAAAGAGCTAGAGGGAGAGAGGGCCACTTGCCTTCCCGGAGAGCGCTTTCCTAGCCCCAGCCGTTGCCTAATGAAAAAGCAGCATAAGGGCTTCCAGGACGCCGTTCCCGGGGATAGTCTGGCTTTGCGAAGAGCAGGTGTGGTGCCAGCGCGTTTGGTGCAGCTCTGCTGTTCTTAGTGCGGGAGTCGCGTTCTCCCTGCCCTCGAAGCTGTTGCCTTCACCTTCTGCTCCTGTGTCTTGCTTGGTGGCATCAGAGCACAGCAGGGTCTGTGCTGGCCATCAGAGGGGGTGTTGGGCTGTTGGACTCAAGTGTCCATCTTCCTACAATGCCAGGAGAAGGATGCTACCCAAAGTCAGCTGAGCAGAAGCCAGGACTGAATTGCAAGCAAGACGCCCAGCTTGTCTAATGGCGTGGAGGGGACCAGTGCCTGTGCAGCTGAGTAGACGGTGGTTTGCTGATCAGCCTGCAGTGGAGATGCCTACTGAGTGACTAAAAAGGCGAGCTCACCCGGAGAAGGTAATCGCTGCGCAGGTAGGGATGGAACCCAGGGATATTCTGCCCCTAAGCTATACCCCCAGCCCTATTTTATTATTTTTATTTTGAAACGCGGTCTTGCTAAGTTGCTAAGGCTGGCTGCAAACCTGAGATCTTCCTGTCTCAGCTTCCCAAGTACTGAGATTACAGGCGTGCACCACCAGGGCTAATATGTTTCAGAGACTGCCCAGTGCCAGCAGAGAGTGTGGGCGGCTTAGGCAGGCTGGCCGGATGCAGGCTGAGAAGTTGGGCACCACCGGGAAAGGTGACTGCTGATGGATTCCTGGCAATGCTGGCGCCCCTTGGGAGCTGGATCCTGCAGAAGGCTGGGTCCGAGGGTGACCAGTACTGCAGGGAAGTCTAACGGGAGGATATCTGAGAACGGAGACTAAGGCTACTCCTCTGGACTGGGGTGGGCTGAAGAACTTCATTGTAGAGATTCGAGCCCTGATTTTTAGGTGCGAGGAAACTGAGACTGTTTGGGGTTTGGACTCACTCAGCCTGGGAGCAGATGGGCTGGTGTGGGATGTTACTAGACAAGGCACATCGAACTGAGCATATCCAGAATGTACTTGCCTCCTTCCTACTCCTCCCTGCTAGCTCCCCTGTAATCCCCGAGGCCCGGTTACACTCCCGATCTATGCAAAGGGCATCTCTAGAGCTCCCTGGGCCCCCCGGACTCTGGAAACTAGGAGAGGGAGGCAGCAGAGATCGGGATAGAGGCTTACGAAGGGATAAGTAAGAAATTCCGCGGCTGGAGGGAGAGGCTGAGTGAGATGGGAGGAAAAGCTCCAGGAGCCAGGATTCCTGGAGTCAAATTGGGAGGGGCTGAGCATAACCTGGAAGGCAGAAGGGCAGTCCCTGGGAGTAAGGAGAAGCCCAAGAAGGTCACAGCCACGAGGGGTCTCGAGCAATTGTCCTGTGAGCCAGGGTATGTGGAATGGATTAAAACAACAACAGCAACTCCAGCCACCCCCGAGCCTGCATGCGTCCTGCCTCACGTAGATTTTTTCACCCTCCTCAGCATCCCTCTGCAGCCCAGGTCCCTCTCTGCTCAGCCCTGGGCACCTCTCCTGGGGCTAGAGTGGGAGTCTCCCTTCCTGGGCCCCTCCACTCTCATCCATCCCTCCGCATCTGCCTGCGTGATCTTCCTAAGGTGCAAACGTGGTCCATCTCCCCCGTTTAAAGGACTCCAGTGGCTTCCCAGTGCCCCCGGAACGAAGCCCCAACTTTTGGCACGGCACCCCGTAGCTTTGAAGGTCTGCCCCTCTGCCCCTGCAACTTCATCTGTAGCTTACCCGCCAGGACCCCGGTGCTGCAGTCACCAGATTATTTGCAGTCCCCTGATGGGACGGTGGAATCACCCTCTTACTGCCTATGCTGTTCCTCAGAACGCAGTAGCTTTTCTTCTTGCCCTGCCTGCCAAACCTGTGCTCATCTTTCAAGACAAAGCCAACTTCTCTGTGGAGCCTTCTCAATCCTCCCTCCACACCAAGGATAATTGTTCTGCCTCCCGTGTGTGTGTGTGTGTGTGTGTGTGTGTGTGTGTGTGTGTGTGTGTGTGTGTTTATATACATACCATAAAATTTACTATCTTAACCATATATATTTTATGGTACTGGGGATTGAGCCCAGGGCCGCTCGACTACTGAGCTATACTCCCAGCCCTTTTTATTTTTTTATTTTGAGACAGGGTCTCAATAAGTTGCCTAGGCTGATCTCAAATTTGTGATCCTCCTATCTCAGCCTTCCAAGTGTTGGGATTACAGGCATATGCTACCATGCCTGGATTATTTTGACCATTTTAAAATGTACAATTTAGCAATATTAACCGTATTTGCATTGTTGTGCAACCATTACAACTGTTTCCAGAACTCTTTTGTCTTTCCCAACTGAAACTCTGTCCCCAGTAAACACTAACTGCTCACTCTGCCATTCCTTTAACCCCCAGACATAAGCCTTCCGCTTTTTGTCTCTATGAATTTGACTATTCCAGATACCTCATATAAGTAGTCATATAGTAGTTATCCTCTTCTGATTGGCTTATTTCACTCAGCATAAGGTCTTCAAAGTTCATCTATGTTGTAGCACGTGTCAGAATTTCCTCCTTTTTAAAAGCCAAATAATATTCCATTGTATGGCTAGGCCATGTTTTCTTTATCCACTCATCCATCAGTGGACCCTTGGGTTGTGTCCATCCTTGACCATTATGAATAAAACTGCTAAGAACATAGGTACACAGCGGTCTCCTCAAGACCCTGCTTTCATTTCTTTTGGTCTAGACCCAGAAATGGAATTGCTGGACCACATAGCAATCCTAACTCCTATTCTTTTCCCTCCAAGGTAGTTATGTTAAACGGGCATCTTCAGCTGGGCCTGGTGGCTCTCGCTTGTCTTCCCAGTACTTGGGAGGCTGAGACAGGAGGATCGCAGGTTTGCAGCCAGCCTCAGCTACTTAGTGAGATCCTCTGCAACTTAGCGAGACCCCGTTTCAAAATAAAGAATAAAAAACAGGGCTAGGGGTGTAGCTCAGAGGTGGAATGCCTCTGGGTTCAATCCCTAGTACCTCCAAAAAAAAAAAAAAAAAAAAAAAAAAGGGGCACCTTCAGTGTGGCGATGTAGCCTCACACGAATTTCCTTGGTGTAATTTTAGATCATTAAAGCACAACAAATACCCTGCAGAAGACATTTGGCTCTTCCTTGCAATGAAAGTGTGTTTTCCACAGAGGTCATGAACTGGTTAAAACATGGCAGTGCTAATAACACCCACAACCTAAAATTAGACTCTGGAAAAATGCTTCGAAGGAGAAAACCCTCTTGAGAAATCCAGTGAGTTTTGTAGTTCCATGTAGTTGAGAACTGCTTGGGAATTCGGAGTTAGGAAACCCCAGTTCCAGCCCCGCCTTCACTTACAGTAAGTTGCTTAATTTTCTGGGCTCATTTCATCATTGGTAGAATAATGATTGCCCTTGTACTTTCATCACGATAAAGCAATCCCAATGAAAGCATTCAAGTAACATAAAAAAGGGGGGATCATCTGATTAGCATAATGCCCAGCACCCCCTGGGGCACTGAGGCCGCTTTTGGTTCAGCTCCGAGGAGGAGAAACTGGACTCTCAAAGGAAGCCAAGTGGGATTCTTTAAGGGATGAAGTGCGTCAGTGCCTGATCATTCCCCATGTGGATAAGAAAGAGGGTGGGAACAGGGCTGCAAAACTACCAATTGAGGGGAGAGTTTTCTCTATAAGTCCTGGGACATGCGAGGGAACAGTTCTTAGCAAAAATGGAAAGTAAGAAAAGTATGGGATATTCACACAATGGCGTTCTACTCAGCAATAAAGGAGCACAAAATCATGTCATTTGCAGGAACATTGTGTTAAGTGAGATGAGCCAGTCACAGAAGGTGAAGGGTCCTATGTTTTCTTTCCTAGGCGGAAGCCAGGGAGTAATCGGGAGACAAGAGGGACTCCAGATAATGGAGGAGAAACCCCAGTGGAGCCAGGGAGGGGGGCTAGGGGAAGTGTGTGTGTGTGGGAGGAGGGAGAGTGAGGATCAATGAAGGAATCATTTCTGACATTACGTACATATATGAGAATATCAACGTCAATCTCAATACCCTGTATGGGGAAGGGGGAGGGGGAGGGAGCAGTACTTGGGAGGCTAAGACAGGAGGATCCGGGTTCAAGGCCAGCCTCAGCTACTAATCATATATATATATATATATATGTACGTAATGCCAGTGAGGCTCTCTGCAACTTAGTGAGACCCTGTTTCAAAATAAAGAATAAAAAATAGGACTGGGAGTATAGCTCAGAGGTAGAATGCCCCTGTGTTCAATCCCCAGTACCAAAAAAAAAAAAAAGACAGTAAGTCCTGCATGGTCTGTGCGTATCCCATGCAGACAGTGTGGTTAGAGTATTAGGAGAGATACTCTAACCTGCATATGGCTGTTTCTGGCTTGTATATGCATTAAGAGTAGCAAAGATATGGTTATAGTCACTGCTATGATGTTGGTGTCAAATGATGACACTTTGAACAGTAAATCAACAAAGCCTCCTTGCCTTAGAAAAACTGACCAGCCAACTTAAAAAAAAATTTTTTTAATGGTACTGGGGGTTGAACCCAGGGAAACTCTCACTGAGCTACATCTTCAGTTCTTTTTTTTTTTTTTTTTCTTTTAATTTTGAAACAGGGTCTTTGTTATGTTGCTGAGGGTCTTGCTAAGTTGCTGAAGCTGGTTTTGAACCTTCGATCCTCCTGTCTCAGCCTCCCAAGTACTGGGATTGCAGGCATGCGCCCACGACACACAACTCAGTCAACTCACTTTTAGATCTTACAACTTACGTTATTGTCTTCTGTGCTTTAGGAGATCTGTGCTAATTGATTCTCCACCAGGAAAGGCAGTGTAACGCGAGCCTGTTCATTTTTTTTTTTCACATTGATTGATAAAGTAATACAGAATGGGGTATAGTCTTCCTCCCTGAAATTGAGGAAGTGGTCAGAGAAAAGGGAAAGGAAGCATGTTTGGAGCAATTACAGAATGCAGGGGACTTCACCCACCGATGGCTCAGATCTGTAAGTGCAGTGGGAGTCAAATCTAAGAAAAACTAGACAGCAGTTTCTTCTGAACAACTCAGATCCATGTTCAGGACTATCGTTTATCGATGTATATTTCTCTGTTCTAGAGAGCTCAGGAGCGACATGGACAGCAGAAATCAATTTTGTATGTAGGTGGCATTTCTTTTTTCTTTTTTTGTTGCGGTACTGGGGATTGAACTCAGGGGCATTCTACCTCCGAGCTACACCCCCAGCCCTATTTTTTTTTTATTCTTTATTTTGAAACAGGGTCTCACTAAGTTTCGGAGTGCCTCACTAGGTAGCTGAGGCTGGCCTCGAACCTGGATCCTCCGGTCTCAGCCTCCCGAATGCTGGGATTACAAGTGTGTGCCACCACGCCCGGCGTGTAGGTGGCATTTCTAACCAGAGCGGATGGATGGTGTTGAAGGGCTGAGCGTGTACTTGCAGGGGAATGTTTTCTGCCCGTTCTCTGTCCCTTCGGATGGTGCCTTCCATGTCTGTGTTCTCAGACCTGGTCAGGGAGCCAGTAAACACACTCGGTAGCACTAGACGTGAATATTATGGGTACCGAAACCATTTCTGCACTATTTTCCTCCTTTGGCTAAACCAGCCCCCAGTGTTCAAGGATTTGTCTTATTTTGGACATCATTGTAGGTCTGCCTTGAATTGATCAGATTTCAGGAAAACCCCTCATACCTGTAAATGCTTCTTCCCCAGTGACGACTGTGTTCGTCTCGCTTCTCTGCCTGCACAAGCAGCCGTAGCTGGCTTGGACGCTCACCTAGTAGCTGCCCGCACTTGGTGAGGAACTCAGCTCTCTGGACTGGCTGAGCCTGTTGTAGTGGGCGGCAAGTGCAGGGTTAAAAGTCAAGCTTCTGACAATTAGCAGAGCCACAGCCGCCAGCTCTGGGTCCCATCAAGGAAACCCTTGCTCTCCTATTAGACCCAATTATTAGTTCCAGCTAAGTTGCAGAAATGGCGCTATAGGTTCTGCAGGAAACAGGCCAGGGGAGGTCATCCTGCAAGGTTTGAGGTCCTGGCAGTGCATTTCCTGCCCGCCTATTGCTTTGATTTGGTGACCTCAGAATCCTGGCTGATGCCTTTCAGGTCTGGAAAGAAGCCTGTATAGCGTGCGTGTGCAGCAGTAGCGGTGGCATGGGTCTGATGGGGGAGGGTTAGGGAGGGTCAGACAGCAGGGGAACAACTTCCAGAAATCACTAGAATCTTGAGAAGCCAGGCCAAACAGCGGCTTGCACACTGCCCACCAATTCCCCCTCCAGGGCCAGAGTCAGCTGCCACAAGCCACTCTGTCCTGGTCCAGGAAGGAGTGAGGTTTCTTAGACTGCTTGTAATCCCAATGTCAATCTCAGTACTCTGTATGGGGGGGGGGGATGGGGAGGTGGGGGGTCACCAAGTGCTGTGTGCAGGTATGTCAGTGTCAACATGATTTACATTATGATGTGAGAGACCATAATGCACCAATAAAATCACTTTAAAAAACAAAACAAAACAAAACAAAACAAAAAAACAAATACAGTCCCCACAACCTAATAAACTCAAGGTGTATTTGAGTTCCCGCTTCTAGAATGGTGCTCTGTAAACTTCAATGTGTACATAAATAACCCAGGGATCTTGTTAGAATGCCAAGTCTGACTCAGCGAGTCTGGGGCGTAGCCTGAGACTCTCACAAACTCCCAGGGGAAGGGAAAGTAATGGATTATGGATTCTGGGCATATGGGTTTTGTAGGTAAAAATCTATACACACACACACACACACACACACACACACACACACACACACACACACACCAACACAACAACTGTATCAACAATGCCAACCAAACAACAAATCCATTCAAAAAATAATCAAGTTGACAACTCTATGTTTTTGTTTTTTTGGTACTGGGGATTGAACCCAGGAGAATTCTACCACTGAGCAACACCCTCAGCCCTTTCTATTTTTCATATTGAAACAGGGTCTTCATAGGTTGCTGAAAGTCTCTCTAAGCTACTGAGGCTGGTCTCAAACCTGCGATCCTCCTGTCTCAGCCTCCCAAGTGCTAGGATTACAGGAATGCACCACCATTCCTGGCTGGTTGTCAACTATTGCCAATTGATTGGTCGAGAAAGGACATTAAAGACATACTATATCATAAATTGAAGGTTGTAGAAACCCCACAAAAATCGAAAGAGCATAATAGTTTTAGAATAAAGGAGGGTCTCTTGAATTAATTTAGCTTTGTACAAAACTCACTGCATTGATCTTATTTTTAAAATGTTGTCCCAGACTGGAAGTGCTAAAAGCATGTGGGAAAAATCGGCCTGCTCAAAGCCTCCTGAGTCTTGAACCATCAAGGAGAAAGTCAACCTTTCCCAGAAGCCTTTTCTGACCCTGGATGGGCTTGAATGCTCCCGCTCCCCTTCCACACTGCTCCAGAGACTCCTAAACATGTCGCTGCCGACACCCTCACTCTCTCTGGCTTGTCTGTCTGGAACCCCAGCAGACTTGGAATGTCCTTCAACTATCTTTGTATACCAATGCAAGTATAACATTGCAAGTATACAGAAAGTACTCAGTAATTGAATGCAGGCCTAAAACAATGGATCGATCTTGCAATCTTACGAGTGGATTCTGGGTATTAGGTAGAGTTAGAGGTTTTTTTTTTTTTTTTTTTTTTGAAACGTTCCAAAAGCGTGGTGTGTATAAAAGGATGGCATGTCACTGAGAACCTTTTGATAGAATGATGTCTTGAGCAGACTTCAGTGAAACGCGCGTACATCTTTACCTGTTCCTTCAACGGCTGGCCCTTGCCTGGTCCCTTCCGTCTGCTGTTTTGATCTAGTCTTCTGGGAGTCTGCTGAGCTCTTGAAGTGGGTTTTTCTGGTTTTCTTCAATTGAGCTACAATGAGAGTTAGAGAATCCTTATAATCTTTAATCTACTCTAAACACCTGGGCTTTGGGTTTTATAAATAGGACTGTATAGGAAACTTGCATTTCTAATGATAATGTTTCTTAATTTCCTTTGACCCCTTAGCCTGTCCATTGTGTAGGAGAGATATAGTTCGCTCTTCCAAAATAAAGAGCATAGGTAGGTTATAGCTGAAATTTCATCAGGAACTTGTTGGTTCTGGGACAATATGGGAATTAAGACAACAAATATTTGCTATTAAAATAAGAAATGGCCAGGTGTGGTGTCGCATGCTTGTAATCCCAGCACTTGGGAAGCTGAGACAGGAGGATCTGGGTTCGTGGCCAGCCTCAGCTACTTAGTGAGGCCCTCTGCAACTTAGTGAGACCCAGTTTCAAAATAAAGAATAAAAAATAGGGCTGGGGGTATGCTTGGAGGTAGAATGCCCCTGGGTTCAATCCCCAGTACCACACACACACACACACACACACACACACACACACACACACACACGTCAGGTAAATTGCTTGGCCAAGAATTATGCTTAATAATGGACCTGACTCCTTTTTTCAATGACAGTGATGGTGATGTGATAATAACAAGAATAATAACAAATTTTTGTGTGTACTAAAACATCTGTGTGTGTATATCAATTACTAGTGATTGTCTTTGGAATGAGATCACAGAATACTTTCATTTCTATATTGTATATTCATCTAATGTTTGAAATTATTACTATAGCATATATTTCCTATGGTACATGGAAAAGTAGGTCAGAATTTTAAGAAGAAAAAAAAAAACTGTTATGAGAATTAATGGCACTGTTGCCCACAAGTACTGTCTTTCTTACATATGAAAGTAGCACTAATACATTCAGCATGAGGTTTTCACAGCCAAGAAGGAAATTCAGGCGTTTTTTTTAACACTTCTAGCTGATTGAAAAGGTCATCTCACAAAATATTTTTTGAGATGTACAAACCTTTTAATGCAATGACACATGAGCTTCTGAGTGTGGTAGAGATACGTTGTAGGATTTAAAATGCTATTGATGATGTAGTGGAGAAAATTACGCCAAAAAAACTTACTAAAAATCTAATCTGATAACTTTGTAAAATGGACTGGCTACTGCCATCAACTTAATGAAGACACGAATTATGAACTGACTACTTCAATAAGGTTTCAAGGTACCTATTTAAAGCACATTTTAAAGAGCTGCATGCTAATAAAATAAAGCACTCCAAAACTAAATATGTACATCTCTAATTTTTTAATGTAATGTAACAATTACTTGGTCTTTAGCTAAATGCAACAATTGAGTCATCCTTATAATTTTTTTGTTGTTGTTTTGCGGTACTGGGGCTTGAACTCAGGGGCATTCTACCTCCGAGCTATACCCCCAGCCCTATTTTTTATTCTTTATTTTGAAACAGGGTCTCACTAAGTTGTGGAGGGCCTCACTAGGTAGCTGAGGCTGGCCGAGAACCCAGATCCTCCGGTCTCAGCCTCCCAAATGCTGGGATTACAAGCGTGCGCCATCACGCCCAGCTGGCTCCTATTTTTATTTTGAAACAGGGTCTCTCTAGGTTGAATGAGAGTCTCACCACTTGCTGAGGCTGCCCTTAAACCTGCTTTCCTCCTGTCTCAGCCTCCCAAGTACTAGGATTATAGGCATGTGCCACCACATCCAGCTTATTTGTTTATATTTTAAACAAAATTTTCTTAATTAATTAAAGCATCCATCCGTTTATTTACCGAGTGCCTCCTAAGTGCCAGATATTGTTCTGGCATTCGCCTGGTGGATTGTCTAAATGGAGGAGACAACAAAAATAAGCATAATAAATAGATAATTTATGAAGCAGGATCAAAACTGGTAGGTGCTACCAAAGTGTGGTGTTTAGAGTTACAGGTGACACTGTGCTGACTCAGTGACAGATAACCTCTGTGTGTGTGTATGTGTTTCTTTTTTTTTTTTTTTTTTTTTTTTGCAGTACTGGGGATTGAACTCAGGGGCATTCTACCTCCGAGCTATACCCCCAGCCCTATTTTTTATTCTTTATTTTGAAACCGAGTCTCACTAAGTTGCGGAGTGCCTCACTAGGTAGCTGAGGCTGGCCGAGAACCCGGATCCTCCGGTCTCAGCCTCCCAATGCTGGGATTACAAGCGTGCGCCACCACGCCGGGCTATGTGTTTCTAATAAAATGATTTTAGGGGACACTTGTTTTCTGGGAGATATTCAAAAGGGAAGCCCAAGGCAGAGGCTCTTTTTGCCTTCTGTTCAAGTGTAGTGTTGCGGGTGGGCCTCCCTGCTAGAGAAAGTAAGAGCAATGACAGGAAGGAGATAAGGGAGGTCTCTCGGGACTATCTGGAACAAAAGCACTTCACACAGAGGGACCCAGCAGTGCAGAGGCCTTACATGAAGACTGGCGGGTTTGGATAACAGCAGAGAGGCCAATAGTCTGCAGTGATGAGAGAGCAGGAAGAGAAGAGGGTGTGGGGGCCAGAGGATACTGAGCTCTCACGTCGGCTTCTACCTACGTGAGTTGGGGGGCATTGCAGGTTTCTGAGCAGACGTGTGACATGATCTGACTTACATACCCATTTAGTTGTTGATGGTTTCATTTCTTAATGTTCTTAGTCACTGAAATTTTAGAAGGTATTATGGGGAATAACGGAATTGTGCACATTTACTTCAACTGAATATTTTTAAACCTTGATATTATAATCTCGTTTTAAGTCAAATTATCTAGAAAACTTACCATTTTAAGTTTTCCAGTGAGATATGTATGTGTGTATATATATGTGTGTGTATGTATGTGTGTGTATGTGTATATACGAAGGGATTCCTTCTATATGCTTACTACTTTTCCCTTATATTGTCTTCTCTTGCATGTTTTCAATTGCACTATTTTTGCATGTGTTCATTTAAATTCTTGAACTAGGGCATTTTTCTTTTTTCTTTATAGATAGTACTAGAAGTTGAACCTGGAGCATGTGTATGCTAGGCAAGAGCTCTATCACTAAGCTGTATCCCCAGCTCTTTTTATTTTCTGTTTTGGGACAGGATCTTGCTAAATTGCTCAGCTTCCAATTGGCCATGCTCCTGCCTCAGCCTCCGGAGTCACTGGGATTATAGACGTGTACCATCATCATGTGTGGTCTAAACTAAGTCTTATCTAATGGGTTTCCTTAATGTTCTAAGATACTCCTGAACAAAACCAGCACTGTAGTAGCTTAGTTAAAAGGCTTTAGGACCCAGATGTACAGAGAAAAAGAATAGTCACGAATGGCATTACTTTGTGACTTTTATGAATAAAAATGCTTTTATTCATAAAAGCCAAATGTCTGTCATTGTCATATAAAGTCTGTCTCCTCCTTTGCTTTAGTGAAATTGTGATCATCTATTACTTTCCCTTCAAGGAAAATAGAAAGTTTGTTACCTCACGTTTATGTGATTTCTTTTGTTCATTAAAAAAAAAAAGGTTTGTTTTTTATGATTAGTGGGTAAAAGTTGATGTATAGATAAGACTAGATTCAGCCCAGGGGTAAACTTGTGAAATAGCTCAAGTTTGGCTTCCTCTTATCTTTGAATTTAGAGACACTCCATCTCCATTTCCTAGTATAGTATCTAGCACATAGTAGGTGGTCATTATATATTTGTTAAGTGACTGTTCATTACCCTGAGGCATCCTTTTATTAATTTGTTAGGAACTTGGTCTGTTCACCAATTTCTGGAGTATTTGCATTTTATTTTTTTAAGTTTATTTTTATTTTCTATTTTTGCAGTACTGGGGATTGAACCCAGGGCCATTCTACCTCCAAGCTACACCCCCAGCCCTATTTTCTATTCTTTATTTTGAAACAGGGACTCACTAAATTGTGGAGGGACTTACTAAGTAGCTGAGGCTGGCTTTGAACCTGCGATCCTCCTGTCTCAGCCTCCCAAGTACTGGGATTACAAGCATGTGCTACCACGCCTGGCTGAGTATTTGCATTTTTTTTTTTTTTTTTTTGCAGTACTGGGGATTGAACTCAGGGGCATTCTATCTCTGAGCTACACCCCCAGCCCTATTTTTTTTATTCTTTATTTTGAAACCGAGTCTCACTAAGTTGCGGAGTGCCTCACTAGGTAGCTGAGGCTGGCCGAAAACCCGGATCCTCCGGTCTCAGCCTCCCGAATGCTGGGATTACAAGCGTGTCCCACCACGCCCGGTGAGTATTTGCATTTTAAAAGACTGCCAGGCAAGCCGGGCGTGGTGGCGCACGCTTGT
>PVLC010007416.1:14968-63658 GCA_004027655.1 Graphiurus murinus | reverse complement strand
ATGGATTACAAAACTATGGGATATGTACACAATGGAATTTTACTCAGCCATAAAGAAGAACAAAATCATGTTCTTTGCAGGGAAATGGATGCAACTGGAAAACATTATGTTAAGTGAGATTAGTCAGTCACAAAGAGTTAAGAAGCATATGTTCTCCCTAATATGCGGATGCTAGGGAGAAGATGGGGCATAGGAGGGTGTCCAGATGAAAAGGAGAGATCCTCCATAGGCAAAGAAGTTGATTTAATTGTAGTGGATGCATGGGGCAGAGGGACACCCTAAAGCACATGATGTACTTACACAATCATATCAAGGTCACTCACTGAAGTGAACCTGAGGGGGAGGAAGGGGGAGGGACTGGGGTGGGAATTGGGGAAGGGATCAAATGAGAATTGTGTGCAAATATGTTGTTAACAACTTGTACTTAACAAAGATGTATGCTATATTTCACGAATTACTACAATAAAAAATTTTAAAAAATCAATCTTAAAAAATCAGAAGCTTTTCTGTATGCCAACCATAAATCCACTGAAAAAGAAATCCAGAAAACCATGCCACTCACAGTAAAATACTTAGGGATAAATCTAACCAGGGAGGTAAACGACCTCTATAAGGAAAACTATAGAAAGTTGAAGAAAGAAATCGATGAAGACCTTAGAAGATGGAAGGATCTACCATGCTCTTGGATAGGCAGAATAAATATCATCAAAATAGCCATCCTCCCAAAACTGATTTACAGATTCAATGCAATACCCATGAAGTTACCAAGAGCACTTCTCACAGACATAGAAAAATCAGCCCTTAAATTCATCTGGAACAACAAAAAGGCCAGGATAGCCAAAATAGTTCTTAGCAACAAGACCCATGCAGGAGGTATCACAATACCTGACTTCAAACTCTACTACAAAGCCACAGTAATAAAAACAGCATGGTATTGGCACAAAAACAGACACATAGACCAATGGAGGAGAATAGAAGACTCAGAAACAGACCCACAGGCTTACAGTCAACTGATTTTTGACAAAGGAGCCAAAAACATACATTGGAAAAAAGATAGCCTCTTTAACAAATGGTGTTAACAAAACTGGTTAACCATATGCAGAAAAATGGAAATAAACCCCACTTTCTCACCCTGCACAAAGTCAACTCAAGGTGGATCAAAGACCTGGAAGTTAGGCCGGAGACCTTGCACCTACTTGAAGAGGGCAGAGGACCAACACTTCAACATATAGGCACAGGTAAAAACTTTCTCAACAAGACCTCAAAAGCACAAGCAACTCAAAGGAAGATCAATATATGGGATTGTATTAAACTGAAGAGCTTCTGTGCAGCAAAGGAAACTATCAAGAACCTCAACAAAGAGCCTACAGAGTGGGAAAAGATTTTTGCCAGTTACTCTACAGATAGAGGTCTAATATCTAGGATATACAACGAACTCAAGAAAAACACAGCCAAGAAAACAAATAACCCAATTAAAAAATGGGCAAAGGATCTAAATAGACACTTCACAAAAGAAGAAATACAAATGCCCAATAAATGTATGAGGAAATGTTCCACATCATTAGCAATCAGAGAGATGCAAATCAAAACTACCTTGAGATTTCACCTAACCCCAATCAGAATGGTAATCATCAAAAACACAAACAACAACAACTTCTGGCGAGGATGTGGAGAAGTGGAAACTCTAACACATTGTTGGTGGGACTGCAAACTAGTGCAACCACTTTGAAAAACAGTATGGAGGATCCTCAGATGAATGGGAATGAACCTACCATATGATCCAGCAATACCACTTCTGGGTATGTACCCAAAAGAATAGAAACCAAACTATCAGACCAACGCATGTATATCTATGTTCATAGGTGCACAATTCACAATAGCCAAACTATGGAAGCAGCCAAGATGTCCATCAACAGATGAATGGATTACAAAACTATGGGGTATGTACACAATGGAATTTTACTCAGCCATAATGAAGAACAAAATCATGTTATTTACCAGTAAATGGACGCAAGTGGAAAACATTATGTTAAGTGAGATTAGCCAGTTACAAAGAGTAAAGAAGCATATGTTATCCCTAATATGCGGATGCTAGGGGGAAGATGGGGTATAAGAGAGTCTCCAGATGGAAAAGAAGGGACCCTCGATAAACAAAGAAGTTGATTTACCCGAAAGGGATGGATGGGGGGCGGGGACACCCTTAATGTACATCAAGGTTACTCACCAAACTGAACTTGAGAGGGAGGGAGGGCGAGGGAGTGGGGTGGGAATTTGGGGAAGGGGTCAAATGAGAAATGTGGGCACATATGTCGTTATCAATTTGTAACTAACAAAGATGTATGCTTACAATGCATGCATAATTAAAAATAATAATAATTTTTAAAAAAGAACATAATCCAACTGTATGCTGCATGCAAGAAATTTACCTTGCAGGCAAAGATACTCTTAGGCTAAAGGTGAAAGGACTGAAAAAGATATTCCATGCAAATAGAGACTGAAAACAAGCAGGGATAGTAACTCTTATATGTGACTTTAAGCCACAACTTATTAAAAGAGACAAAATGGGTTCCTTCTTACTAAGAAAAGGAACAATCCACCAAGAAGATATAATGACAGTAAATATTTATGCCCCAAATATGGGCATATCAACTTTTATAAAACAAACCTTTCTGAACATTAGGTTTCAGGTAGACCCAATATAGTAATATTGAGAGACTTCAACAGATCGCTCACACCACTAGATCTATCTTCCAGACAAAAGATGAGTAAAGACTTTTCAGCCTAAATAACACTATAAACCAAATAGACCTCATAGACATACACATAATATTCCAACCAACAGCAGCTGAGTATACATTCTTCTCAGCTGCTCATGAAACCTTTTCCAAAATAGACCATATTCTGAGTATAAAGCAAGTACCAGTGAATTTAAAAAAATGTAATATAATTCCTTGCATCTTTTCAGACTTTTAGGATCAGCTTGCCTAAAAACAAACAAAAAAAGAAACCCCTTTGGGTGTTTTTAATCAAGTACCATCTCCATTTACAAATAAACATTTATAGTATTTAAATCTTTATGATGTTAAGTCATTTCAGATGTCATGATATTACAAATGTGGTGTATTATTTCAGTTATTTACATTTCGTTTCTACCTTTTAGTCCTGTAAAAAAGTTTTCCTCATATAGGTTTTAAACATTTTTCATACGGTTATGATTGATCATCTATTCCTATCTGTAGGAAATTTTTTCCAAGACTCCAAGACATTTCAAGTTCTGTGGATGCTCAAGTCTCTTATATATAATGGCATAGTATTTGCATATGAGCTAGGCAATCCCGTATACTTTAAATCATCTCTATATTATTTGCAATACCAAATACAGTGTAAATGCTATGTAAATAATTGTTATACTGTATTGTTTAGAGGACATTAGCAAGAAAAAAATCTGCTTATTTTCTGTATAGAAGTAATTTTTCTCTTCTGACATCTCCCTTCCTTCCTTCCTTCCTTCCTTCCTTCCTTCCTTCCTTCCTTCCTTCCTTCCTTCCTTTCTTCCTTCCTTCCTTCCTCTTTCATCCCCTCATCCCCTCCCTCCCTCCTTCTTTCCTTTTTTTTTTCTTTGTTGTATTGGAGATTGAACCCAGAGAGATTCTACCCCTGAGCCATACCCCAAGCCCTATTTTATCTTTTGTTTTGAAATAGAGTCTTGCTAAATTGCTGAGGGGATTGCTAAGTTGCTAAGGCTGGCCTCAAACCTGTGCCCCTTCTGTCTCAGCCTGACAACTACAAGGATTATAGGTGTATGCCACCATGCTCAGCCCCCCACCCAGCCCTATTTATTTTGAAATAGAGTCTCACTAAGTTTCTGAGGCTGGTCTTGAATCTGAGATCCTCTGTCTCAGTCTCCCAAGTACTTGGGTTACAGGCATGCACTACTGCACCTGGCCCTTTCAAATATTTTCAATCTGCAATTGGTTGAGTCCCTGGATATAGAACCTGTAGATACAGAGGGCTGGATGCATGTTAACAGGGTTTTCTATTTCTTCTTTTTCTTCTAATTGGAGGCCTTTTATTTACTATGTATTTTATTATATAAATGCAAAGCACTAAAGCACATTTTTAAAAGAACAGGCTCTGTTGGGGAAAGATACTTACAATTTTGTGCATTTTTTTCTTCCTCTTCTTTGATATTCTTACAAAACATCTACCATATTTTACTGGGTCACTCTGATAGCTCCCTGTTTTAACTTGTCATAATTACTTAAAGTTATACAAATTACTTTCCAGCAGTATACAACTCCCTTTGATATAACCCTAAATTTGAAATTCAACTGACCATTTAAACTCCTGTTTCTTCTTTTCAGCCATTATTAAAACTGTCTTCAAAGATCTCAAGCCAAAATCATAATGATCCTATCAAATATTATAATATTTGAGTTATTAAAGGTTCTCAGGGAAAATAGAACACTTTGAAAATAACTGCAGAAGTAATAAAGATACATTACTGATTTTCTAGGCTATGAAGGAAAAGCAGTGATATTAAAGTCAAGAAACTTCATTCTGTTTTGAATGCTCTCATTTATCTCAACATCTGAATTAACTTATCTCTGAACTATCAAAAGGAATTGGAAGAGCACTTCAGAGAATATATGATTAGATGTCCAAACTACTTGAGGTTAGAAACAAATACTTGTATCTTATAATAATAATTCTCAAAGTATGGTACTCAAACCAGCAGTGTAACATTTGAGTACTTCTTGGAAATACAAATTCTGCAGTTCTACAATAGATACAAAAAATTATAAACTTAGGAGTGTTTTAAGATCTCCTCTAAATTATTATGATGCATAATAAAGTTTTAGAATATCACTCTTGATGTTGTCTTCCTTGTACAGAGACAGAGTCTATCATTTGAAATAACAGTTGTTCAATTGTCTCAAGATTGGAGGAGAGGCTTGGACTCTTGAATAATTTTTGCCTTATACCTAAGTTGGTATATGGACTTGATATGTTGACAGAAATTCCAGCTCTAGTATGTGATATGGTCCCAGGTCATTCCTGAACCCAAACCATAAATATTTTGAGAAAAGCATTCCTTACCTGCTGTGAGAGCTGTTTGCTAGCTAATTCATAAAGGTTAGTTATCTTTCCAGAAAGTGATTTTGCAGATTTGAAACCAAATGAAAACAGTATTATTTCAACAATCATTTGAGAGTGGGGCGCCATCATTGCCACTGGGCGAAACAGAGATTTTAAGTTACCTGGGATGTCTACTCGACCTGCATATCTTTAGAGGAAAAGAAAAACAACAAAACAAAAATAGAACCAATCATTTTTCAATACTTCAAATAAAGAATGATATATTTTCTCCCAGAATAATTTTATCTGCTTTCTATATGACTTTTATCTGAAAATTACTTTACAGGATTTTTGTTTTCTTTTTATGGTACTGAGGATTGAACCTAGGGGCATTTTACCTCTGAGCTATACCCCCATTCCTTCTGTTATCTTTTCTTTTGAAATAGGATCTTGGTTATATGCTGGGTGTCTCACTACATTGTTGAGGCTGTCCTCGAACCTGTGATCCTCCTGTCTCAGTCTCCCAAGTACTGGGATTACAGGCATGTGCCACCACTCTGGACTGAAAGATGCTTTTTACTGTACCTTCCATCTCTCTTCCATCTCACAGAGCATCCTGCTTATCATACTTTTTTTTTTTTTTCTTGGACCTTGAACCACAATTCACTTCACATCAGCTCCCTCTGATTCTTGGACTAATGCAGTATTAAATCAGATATTTAATGAACCTGCCCAACCTTCACTCTCTGTAATCACTAGGGGGAGCTCAGAGGAATGTGGAGGGTTAATGATAGTTGGCCTGTGTCCACTCCCACCAGATCCACTGATACTTACCCAGGGTTCATGGTGATAAAGACTGCGCAAGACATATTGATACGGATTTCTTTTCCATCCAGTACAAACCTACAAGACATTACAGTATTCACTGGTAAAACCGTCTTCTCTAGGACAAAGTATGGTAAAACTACAAGTGAATTTGGGAACTTTCATAGACTGTCACATTTAAATCCAGAGAACACTGAAAAAACAACTGTAAATGAGAAAGAAGGAAGAGACTCGTTTGAGTCAAAGTTGTGATCCCTGTTCAGATTCAGATATATTTGATCATGTCTAAAGAAATCTGAAGGCCTTGGGAAAGGAATGTGAAGAGACTCTTGGGGAGTCTCTTTTTTTTTTTTTTTTTTGCGGTACTGGGGATTGAACCCAGAGGCATTCTACCTCCGAGCTACACCCCCAGCCCTATTTTTTATTCTTTATTTTGAAACCGGGTCTCACTAAGTTTTGGAGTGCCTCACAAGGTAGCTGAGGCTGGTCACGAACCCGGATCCTCCAGTCTCAGCCTCCCGAATGCTGGGATTACAA
The DNA here is from genome assembly GCA_004027655.1 of Graphiurus murinus. Lineage (NCBI taxonomy): Eukaryota > Metazoa > Chordata > Mammalia > Rodentia > Gliridae > Graphiurus > Graphiurus murinus. The sequence goes on along the minus strand of PVLC010007416.1, from coordinate 57,217 downwards.
GCGTGCGCCACCACGCCCGGCTTGGGGAGTCTCTTAGATGACACAGTTGAACACAGAGTGGGGCCCTGTATAGAGTCCCTGCTTCAGCATGGAACAGAGCCCACCTCCTAAGTCTCCCCTGACTCTTGTTAAAAAGCTTTGGGAAGCCAGGCATGGTGGTGCATACTTGTAATCCCAGCATTTGGGAGGCTGAGACCAGAGGATCCGGGTTTGCGGCCAGCCTCAACTACTTCCTGAGGCACTTCGCAACTTAGTGAGACCCTGTTTCAAAATAAAGAATAAAAAATAGGGCTGGGGGTATAGATCGGAGGTAGAATGCCCCTGAGTTCAACCCCCAGAACTGCAAAAAAAAAAGAAAAAGAAAAAAAAAAGGTTTAGGACCACTATAAAATAGAACCCTTGGCATGGACATCAATGACCTGTAGTTGACACCAGGGGTACAGAAAGGAGAGAGAAATCCAGCATTGGTTCATTGGACAGTTGATACCAAAAAGGGTAGTCAAAACATGAGAAAAATAATAACTGGGACAAAACCTGGGGAATCTTAAGACATCAATGGGGAACACTTTGCAGAGGTTGATGTTCAGAGAAGAGTTGGTGAGATGTGGACTTTACTGTAACTCCAGTTATATCCATAGGCTTTTGAGGCTTGGTAACATTAGCTTTATCAATTTGAGCAAAATCCCTGAGAGTTAAAGCAACAAGTTAATATCCATAAGCAGAAGTTAGAAATATCCTAGAAAATTTAAACCCACAAATCCATTTATGTCCATAAAGTAAATCATGTGAGTTCCTGAATTTATCTGAAGAGAAAAAATTTTGCTTTTATTACTAATTATTAGTAATCCTAACATTCATAAGTTGTTATTGCAGAATTTTTACAAAAGCTCCTTAATTCAGAGTAGTGAGACAAGAGGGGCTTCAGGTGTATGACCAGTATAATTTCATTTTTTAAAGAATGTCAAATTAAAGAAAAAAAATTACCCACAACTTTTGTTTGGTCTCTTCAAGATAAAAATATAATAAAAGAATTGAAGATAGAAAAAAACAAAACAAAACAAAAATGTAACTAGACTATATTTGTGTCAGTCTCCTGGTAGCTCCAGAGATGGCTCCAAAACTCAGGCAAAAGTTTACATACCTTAGATACCTCTCTCAGTTGGCCTGCAAGTTAGAGTTATAGATATCTTCACATTATTTTCCAAATAAAGGAAATATCTGAGGTAATGCCATTTCATTTGGTATGTGCTTTAAACCAACCAATCAACCAAAAGACCCAAAAACTTATTTGAAGAAAAAAACACTTACCAGTAAATAAACAGTAAATGTGAATCAATATCCATTCACAATGTGTAATAGGTTTTTCATTCAATAAACTCATTGAATAAATAAATACCTGACAAAATAGCTGTCCTTTGCTGCCTTGATTGTCAGGATCTGTGAGGCAATGACAGAGAGAACCTCCACATCGATGCGGTTGAATTCATCAAAACAACACCAGGCGCCTGACTGTACTAGTCCGAAGAAGAATTTTCCCACTATCTTTAAAAAAAATGATTACAGAAATGAAAAAGATAAAGAGTTTCATGGCTATTTTTTGGTGATGGCCATTTGGCTCTAGGACAGCTTTCTGGCAAGTGGGTGTGAAGTGCGGGAAGGCATGCAGAAAAGAACAGGTCTATGGGCTGAAGGCAGGATGACAGATGCCTGAGATTTGTGTAGAGGGAATGAGAAAGAGCCAGAGAGACTTGGAAGGACTCAGAAGTTGGTTCCTCCCATAGGTAGCAGAATATCAAATCTTAAAAAAAAATCAAATTTTGATATTGTATTCACCATGGGATATTTTAGAGGGCCTTTAGTTAACATGCAAAACAAGTTGCAGGGCTAGGGATATAGCTGGGATGTAGCTCAATGGTAAAATGCTTGCTTAGCATGCTCAAGGCCCTGAGTTCAATCCCCACCACTGGAAACAACAAAACAAAACAAAAAAACATCCATACCCCCATTTCAGTGTTTTGCAACTTTGAGTTAAATCTGCAACACACAGACACAGAGGTAAATTAAATTTTAATAACAAATACTTTAGGATGTTACTAAACATGTCTTAGGTAATTTGCTACCCAAACAGAAGACTGACATAAACATGTAATTGCCATCTATATAGGTTTTTGTTTCTGTGCTAATCATAATAGCCCCATTGATCTTAGTGATTATCTTTTCAGATGTATAGGGTGAGCCTTTTATAATAATAAGTCAGAACTCTTACTTTATATATTCATGTTCTACTTAAAATTTTGTTTAAAAAGAATCCTACTGTCAAAAAGTTTGAAAACCAGTTTTAAGGAAGAATCGAGTTGAACTAAAAGAATATATAGAATGTTTTAAGTTTCTTTTACAGACTATATTTCTATTCTATCACTTTAAAAGAATAGTATTTATAATTCCATAAATAATATCTCTCTTGTTTTTCATTTCTCAGTCAATTTTCTATATGCATAGTATTCTTCCTGAGTACATATGCTTTACCTTATAATCCAAATCTTCAAAACAGTTGAAGACTACGCAATGTTTACCTAAAGCCTAGGAAACAAAAAATACTATTTTAATATATTTCTTAAATTATGACACAAAATACTAATGTTAAAACTTCCAGAGTAATAAAATATCTTTATTAAGCTTTTTGAGAAAAAATGCACAATATGAAAAGATGAATTTGAAATCAAATTTAGACCTTCACAAAGCTCAATATGGTATAAATGTACATATGCTATTATATTTGATGATATTTGTGCACTATTAAGGTCATGTCTTTATACACATATACAAAAAGAAAAAACATGACCTTTGCTTTATCAGTTACTATCTCCTTCCCTCTCTCTCTCCCTCCCTCACAGACTCCCTCCCACACAGTGATATTTAATCCTTCACATGTTAGTCAGTTCCTATAGTAATACTCCAAGCAAATACAAAGCATATGTTGGCTCACTAAGATCCCAAATGCCTGCATGCAATGGACATTCAATAATTAATTGACAAATTGTAGAAACTGATGAATGTGCTTGTTAAATGCAGTGAACATCCAAACAGCACGGATGTTGTGAATTTAAGATAATCATTGAAGTTTGTGTGGCAGGCAAACAAGAGGTTTTTATTCTGGATATAGAAGTGACATACTTTAGCCAGATCTTTAACAGTCTCTGTTTTTCCGACCCCAGGTGGACCAGCAGTGCAGCCTCCCAGATTCAAGTGTAGGGCTGCTGTGAGAGTGAGCCAGCATCGCTCTGTGAGGGGCGTGATGACCAGTCTTGGGGTGCAGCCCAAGTACTCATAGCCATAGGGGAAGCTGGCATCTCCTTGAGACACATAACACAACTTCTGTTTTTCATTCCACTTATACTGCAAATGTCTGAAAGCAATATTTTAAATGCTTATATATTATTTGGGTAAAAATTTTCACATGCAGAAATACACCATTAAAGATGGAGGGTTGATTAAAAATACGAAAACCAAAATACTAAAATAATGACGAATGATTTAAAATTCACTAATGGCTTATTATATATGAAATATAGGCCTCAGATGACATCCCACTTACAAACTCTCTACCCTCAAGGCAAATGCTGCTTTGGTGTGATGTAGGCCTAAATGGAGTTGACTACAATGTCTAATAAGAATGTGAGTGAAGGCCTTGTTCACTATGATCTGTGTGATTATTATGAAGGTACTTGAGAAAAATAGTATTTAAGTATCAAGTTAAACTTTGGAGAAATTGATTTGTATTTATCCTATGAGCACTGTGATATGTGTAGTTAAGATAAATTTTTATCTTCTCAAGGCTTTGAATTAAATCCGTGACACACCTGTAGCTTTATGGTATGCATTCTTGACAGTATTTTGTGTCCTTATCAGTACTGACTCATTTCTCAAAATAAACAGATATCAAAGAATATTTTTGAGATCTTGGCCTGTCTGTGCTGTCAGCACTGTACTGGGACTGCTAGCACTGTAGCATCTAAAGACACCCTGCAAAGAAGCCAGCCACTTGATGTGTAGTAAACAGCTGCAGATCAACACATCCTAAGAGGATGGCATCTTACTATACGTTCCACAGAGATCCAACTTCCCCAGATGCTCAATCAAAATCTGCCCAGCAGCAGCAGCTCAGCCCACCTCTCCTTCCAGAGAGCCAGAGTAGTGTTCGACCGTAAGTTAACAGCTCGGCCACAGGGAAACATGTGGCAAGTGATAGATTTTCAGAGTTTGAGATGTTGCCGTCCACCCCTGTAGTGGTTATGTTGGAGCAGAAGTGCGGGAGAGGCCATAGCATGCAGGGTGCAGGGTCATTTCAGGGCCTCCAGAGAATGTCCCATGATTACACTGGACACCCACCATCTGTGTAAGGGGAGAGAAAGAGAATGAGAGAGAGAGAGAGAGAGAGAGAGAGAGAGAGAGAGAGAGAGAGAGAGGGAGAGAGAGAGAGAGAGAGGGAGAGAGAGAGAGAGAGAGAGAGGGAGAGGCAGCACAGAGCTCCCAGACTTACACTGGGTCTAGCCCCGGTGATACTGGCCACCTGCATAGACAGAGTGGCACAGAGACAGGCTCTGTAGAGAGCTCAGAGACTCAAATGTGCAGCAGGAGGGGTACCAAGAGCACTCAGTGCCTGCACTGACAGAGCGAGACATCAGGCCAGGGTGCTAATCACTGCAGGAGACCCAAAAATGGGTCTACAATCTGACATTACTACTATAGGTTACTGAGCAAATGAGAATGCTTGGAACATGCTCGAAAACCGACTATAGTGAGTAGACATTAAATGGCTGAAAATATCCATGCAGACCCACGAGGACTGCAGAGGCCAAGTGTGCTCTGTACTTGTATATTTGCAGGGATTTTTTGATTGTTTGGTTGGTTGTTTTGTTATTTTTTGTTTGTTCTTTTGTTCTCTTTCCCATCCCTTTTACAAGCTTTCCCCCCTCTTTCCTATCTACTTTCTTCTCTTTACCCTTTTTGTTTTCTTTTTCTTTGTCTTATATTAAATCAATTTCATATCACTACACTCAAACTCTCATTCTACTTGATCATATCATCTACTTTACCCTATTCTTGCACCCATCATTCTGGCTCCTCCCCCCTCATCCAAACTTCACCAGTGAATACAACACAACTTGCCCTTGTATATATGAGCTGACACCTCTAAATCACTGCTGCTGAGATTGGGCCAGAGAGGTGAACCACCAGAAAGGATTTCCAGACACCAAGGATAAATGAACCACAGCTGACAGAAGGCATTGCCCAACACCTCATACATTTAAAAATGCATAGGGCACAAACTGTTCTGCTCATGCCTCTAAGATGACTCCCTATAATGGAGGTGACAGACAGAACCCGGACCTGAAAACCTGAAATCCATCAATGTCACCATTTTAGAGAGCAGAAGGAGCCCCAGAGTAACCACAACTGATGATCTACAGGTAGAACAACAGTGAGGTGATAGCAGACACAGTTGTCAAGGCTGCTCTCAAAGGGTATAAAAACAAAATGGAGAATTTCCATAGGGTAGAGGCTATTCAACTGTAAGGCATATCTAGTGGTAAATATATACCTCCACAATAGATACTATTCAAAGAGAGAAAACAGACATAAGAAACCTATAGACTGAGAGAAAGCTACCAAAAGCAACAAAGATATAAATTTAAGAAATCATGGGGAGGAAGACTAGCAAGAAGCAATGAGCTCCCACAACCTCAAAATAACAGAGCCCACCAACACAGAAATAGAGGCTGCCAGAAGGACAATTCAGATCTTTAATAGTAGAAATGATACAGGGTTTCCAAAGAGAATTCAGAGAAAGCCTGAACAAAATGAAGGAACAAATAAAGAAACTGACACCCTGAACAGGAATAAAAAAGAAGCTTTGAAGGAAGTGAAGGATGCAATAACTGAAGTGAAGGCATCAATACAAACTATAAACAGTAGACTAGACCACATGGAAAATAGGATTTCACTCTTTTGACCAATACAAAAATGAATGCATATTATACAATTTAGGAAAAACAATTTGATAGCATAAATTAGACATTGACAAGATCTGGGCCAATTTTAAAGGAGCTAACCTAAGAATGATAGGCACAGAAGAGGGAATAGAAACTGAAACCAAAGGTATCAACCATCTTTCCAAAGAAGTAATATCAGAGAAATTTCCAAACATAGAAAAAGAGGTTGATACACAGGTATAGGAAACATATAGAACCCCCTTTAGACAAGATCAGAGAAAAGGTTCACCACACCAAATAATAATCAAAATGACTAATGTAGAGGCCAAGAAAAGAATCTTAAAGGTGACAAAAGTAAAAGACCAAGTAACATTCAGAGGAAAACCAATTAGAATCACTCCAGACCTCCCAAACCAAGTCACGAAAGCCAGGAGGGCCTGGAGCACCATATTTCAAACTCTGAAAGAAAAAAACTTGCAGCCAAGATTTTCCTACACAGCAAAATGATCTCTCAAATTCAACAGGGAAATAAAAATCTTCCATGACAAAAAGAAGTTAAAAGAATTTATGTCTTCCAAACCAGTACTAGAGAAAATAATCAAAAGAGATTACTTACAAAGAAGAACTAACAAATAAACATCAGAACAAGATAAACAGTAATTTCCAGTAAGCAAAAAACTAAGCAAAGAAGAACAAGCACTATCTCAAACAGAAGATAAAACTCAAAATGTTAGGAATTAAAAATCATCTCTCATTAATCACACTGAATATAAATGGACTCAACTCCCTGCCACGACACCTTAATAGCTGGATCTTGAGCAAGGCTTAGTCCACTGGAGTCCTGCAAGGCAGACGATTCCAAAAGAAGGAATACATGGCATATCTCACTTTGCTTTATGTTATATTCTGGAAATTTTGGGTGCATTGGGTTTTGCCTTCACATTAATTGTAAAGGAAAATTTCTTAGAAACACAAGATGGCTGGATGGATTCTGATTCCTCAATATTATCTGAAAAAGCGGTGCCTCAGGGTGGCCTATAGGATACTCATTAACCTTTTACAAACATCAGGAAATGGGTTTTGCAAGCTTAGTTACTAAACAGCCTTATGTTCCCTATCAGCATGTAGGTTAGAAACAAAATAAATAAACCAAAGAAACTTAGGTCTACTATTTTATCTGTGAGTAAAGAAAGCTTTAAGACAGATAGTTCCCCCTCTCTCTGAAATTTCTCCACCACACATTAACTAACTCTAGCTGCCTGAGAATAAGATAAAAAAATACTGCTTACAGGAACTAAACAAATAGTGAAGATTTAAACTAATGGATAGAGACTCTTCATCATTAACCTTTAGCACTGTTTTGTAATAAAAGAATTTTTATATACGTATTGTATTCTGTAACCTTTACAGTTTTTTTAATCCCATCAAATACCATGGGAAATGGATTTTCTAGTTAAAGATATACTCACTTGACTTTAGGAAAAAACAAGTCTGTAAAAATTCCTGTTCTATATGCCTCATTGTAAAAAAAAATAGTATAAAACAACGACTGACAAAAAATAAAACAGATGCGCTTCAACACTGCATTGGATGTGAGCATATTCTCGGGACCTCATCTCAATCAACACCTATCAAGGGACCCCCGACCCTGTTGTCTCCGAGGGCTGGCTCCCAATAACTCCCCAATAAAAAGACATAAGTTGGCAAAATGGATTAAAAACCAGAATCCATCTATATGCTGCCTACAAGAAATACACCTTACAAGTATAAAATACAATCCATGCTGGAAAAAAAAAACAAGTATAAAATATTCACAAACTAAAAGTGAAGGACTTGAGCAAGGTAATCCATGCAAATGGAACTCAAAGACAAGAAAGAGTAGCAACTATGATATCAGACAAATTAGACTTCAAGCCTAAGATTATCAGAAGAGACAAAGAAGATAATTTTTTACTGGTAAAAGGAACAATTAAGCAAAAGGAAATAACAACAGTCAACATTTATGCCCCAAACATAGGTGCAGTCACTTTCATAAAACAAACTATTCATGATATAGTCACACATAGATCCCAATACAATAACACTGGGAGACTTCAACACTCCTCTCACACCACTAGACCAGTTTTCTAGACAAAAGGTCAGTAAAGATGTATCCCACCTAAAGAACACCATAAACCAAATGGACCTATTAGACACATACATAATATTTCACCCAACTACAGCTAAATTCACATTTTTCTCAGCTTCCCACAGAACCTTCTCCAAAATAGACCACATCCTGGGCCAAAAAGTGAGCACTAGAAAATTTTAAAACTGTGACATAATCCCCTGCATCTTTTCAGACCATAATGGAATGAAACTAGAAACCAACTACAAGAAGACCCAGAGTTACCACATAAACACATGGAAACTGAACACCACACTACTGAACAAGGAATGGGCCATAGAAGAAGTAAGTGGAGAAATTAAAAAATTCCTAGAAACAAACAAAAATAGAGACACAATGTATCAAAACCTCTAGGACACCCTGAAGGCAGTACTAAGAGGAAAACTCATAGTACTTAGTGCCCACATAAGAAGAAAAGAAAATCACCAAATAAATAACCTAATGATACATCTCAAAGCCCTTGAAAAACAGGAAGAGTCTAACCTCAAAGCCAGTAGAAGACAGAAAATTATTAAAATCAGAGCAGAAATCAGTGAAGTAGACAATAAAAAAATACAGAAAATCAACAAAACCAAAAGCCAATTTCTTGAAAAAATAAACAAGATAGATAAACCAGTAGCCAGCCTAACCAAAAGAAAGAGGGAATCAACCCAAATTACCAATATAAGAGATGAAAAAGGTGATATTACCACTTACAGTGTGAAAATCCAGAGGACCATCAGAAACTACTTTGAAAAACTATACTCCAACAAAATGAAAATACTAGAAAAAACTGATAAATTTCTAGATACATATAACCTTTCTAAATTGAGTCCAGAAGATATATAAAACTTAAACTGACCAATAACAATCAAAGAGATAGAAGCAGTAATAAAGAGTTTACCATCAAACAAAAGCCCAGGACAAGATGGCTTCCCAAGTGAATTTTATAAAACCTTTATAGAAGATCTAGTCTCAATACTCCTCAATCTATTCCATGACATAGAATGAAATGGGATGCTACCAAATACATTCTATGAAGTCATATCACATTAATACCAAATCCAAATAAAGACAGCTGAAGAAAAAAAAACTATAGGCCTATATTGTTGATGAACTTAGGTGCAAATCTGCTAAACAAAATAGTAGCAATGCACATTCAAAACCATATCAAGAAAATTATACACCACAATCAAGTCGGGTTCATCCCAGGGATGCAAAACTGGTTCAAATATGAAAAACAATCCATGTAATTCACCACATAAACAGATCCAAAGGCAAATATCACATGATCATTTCAACAGATGCTGAAAAAACATTCGATAAAATCCTACACCCATTCATGCTAAAAACACTTCAGAGAATCAAAATAGAAGGAACATACCTCAATATTATAATGGCAATATACAATAGACTCACAACCAACATATTAAATGAAGAAAAACTGTGAGAGTTCCCACTAGAAACAGGAACAAGACAAGGATGTCCATTATCACCACCTCTTTTCAATACAGTAATTGAGACACTAGCCAGAGCAATAAAACAGGAAAAGGAACTCAAAGGAGTACAAATAAATAGGAAAGGAAGAACTAAAACTGTCCCTATTTGCAGATTACATGATACTATTCTTAGAAAACCAAAAAAACTCAATCAAAAGACTGATAGAACTAATCAACAAATTCAGCAAAGTGTCTGGATAAAAAAAAAATCTTTAAAAAAATCAGAAGCTTTCCTGTATGCCAACCATAAATCTACTGAAAAAGAAATCCAGAAAACATTTCTACTCATGATATCCTCCCCCCAAAATAAAATACTTAGGAATAAACCTAACCAAGGAGGTCAAAGACCTTTACAAAGAAAATTATAAAACACTAAAAAAAGAAATTGAAGAAGACCTTAGAAGATGGAAAGATCTTCCACGCTCTTGGATAGGCAGATAAATAGCATCAAAATGGCCATTCTTCCAAAAGTGATCTACAGATTCAATGTGATACCCATTAAATTACCAAGGCCATTCCTTGAAGACATAGAAAAATCAGTCCTTAAGTTCATTTCAAACAACAAAAACCCAGGATAGCCAAAGTAGTTCTCAGCAACAAGAGCCATGCAGAAGGCATCACAATACCTGATTTCAAACTATACTACAAAGCCATAGTAATAAAAACAGCATGGTATTGACACAAAACCAGACACATAGACCAGTGGAGCAGAATAGGTGACTCTGAAACAAATCGGCACATTTACAGCCAATTGATTTTTGACAAAGGAGCCAAAAACATACAATGGCAAAAAGATAGCCTCTTCAACAAATGGTGTTGGCAAAATTGGTTAACCATATGCAGGAAAATGGAAATAAACCCCACTTTCTTACCCTGCACAAGAGCCAATTCAAGATGGATCAACAACCTGGAAATCAGACCTTCAAGTACCTTGCAGCTACTTGAAGAGGGCATAGGTCCAACACTTCATCACATAGCACAGGTAAATTCTTCTCAACAAGACCCCAAAGGCACAAAAAATTCAAAGGAAGATCAATACATGGGATTGCATTAAACTGAAGAGCTTCTGTGCAGCAAAGGAAATATCAAAAACCTCAACAGAGCACTGACAGAATGGGAGAAAAATTTTGCCAACTACTCCTCCGATAGAGGACTAATATCTAGAATATACAGAGAACTCAAGAAACTCACTGCTAAGAAAACAAATAACCCAATCAAAAAATGAGCTAGTGAACTAAATAGATACTTCACAAAAGAAGAAATACAAACGCCAATAAATGCATGAGCATCATGCATTAGCAATCAGAGAGATGCAAATCAAAACTATCCTGAGATTTCCCCTAACCTCAATTAGGATAGCAATCAGCAAAAACACAAACAACAACAAATGCTGGCAAGGGTGTGGAGAAGTGGGAACTCTAATACATTGTTGGTGGGATTGCAGATTAGTGCAACCATTTTGGAAAACAGTATGGAGGATCCTCAGATGAATGGAAATGAACCTACCATATGATCCAGCAATACCACTTCTGGGTATCTACCCCAAAGAATGGAAACCAAAGTACCAGACTAATGCATGTATATCTATGTTTATAGCTGCACAATTCACAATTGCCAAACTATGGAACCAACCAAAATGTCCATCAACAAATGAATGAATCACAAAACTATGGGATATGTACACAATGGAATTTTACTCAGCCTTAAAGAAGAACAAAATCATGTTATTTTCAGGAAAATGGATGGAACTGGGAAACATTATGTTAAGTGAGATTAGTCAGCCACAAAAAGTAAAAAAATTAGATGTTCTCCCTAATATGCGGAAGCCAGGGAGAAAGCAGGTCATAAGAGGGACTCTAGATGAAGAAAGAGAAACCTTAGATGAGCAAAGAAGGCGACCTAACTGAAGGTGATGGGAGGGAATGAGAGGGAAGCACCCTAGTGCACATGATGTACATTCACAAACATATCAAAGCCAATCACTAAGCCAAATATGAGAAGGAGGGAGGAGGGAGGGAATAGGGTGGGAATTTGGAAAGAATTAAATGACTGCTGCGTGCATGTATGCCTCTACCAGCTTGTACCACATTAAGATGTATGATTACAATGCACCAATAAAAAAGAATATTTTTGAGCCAGATATAGTGGTGTATACCTGTAATCCTAGTACTTGGGAGGATGAAACAGGAGGATCGCAGTTCTTGGCCATCCTCAACAACTTCATGAGGCCCTCTGTAACTTAGTGAGACCTTGTTTCAAAATAAAAATAAAATAGGACCAGAGATGTAGCTCAGGTGTAGAATGTCTCTTGGTTCAATCCCCAGTACCATATACACACACAAAAAGAATATTTTTGGAATGAATTTCACATTTGATCTTTTTAAACACATTATTACAATGTCATGGGAAAAATCATTCCTACATTTTTCATGGTGGGGTGCTGTTTTGATTTTGAATTACAAATGGAGGCAGGCACCATCCAGGACTACTCAAGGTTTTACACAGACACTGTTTTCCACCTTTATTTGCCTTTCTTTTCTCATCTCAATTGCAGTTTATGCTAGCATGTGGTTGTTTGTGTTTTTATAAGTCCTTATAAAGAAATTTTAAAAAGTAAAATTTTCAAAATGAAAATTCAAATAAAAGACATTTTAAAAATGTATATACTGCCACCTAACAAAGTCTTAGATGAGAGAACATAAAACCATAAGCAAAACATAGAAAACCTTTAGAAAATACTTAATTCAAAAGTTTGAAACTTCACATTTGGTATGAGAATCTGATGCTTGATCTTCTCTTCTCACCAAAGACAGTGATTCTATTTTCTATACTTTCATATTTACTGATTGACTCCAGATGGGAGAAAGGGAGTTTTGGATTAGGATAGTGGCTGAAAATGTTCTCTGATTTGTTTCCCCAGCTTGATCTGTTCCAGAACTGACAGCACAGGGGAGAAGAAGAGACCTGAGGTAGACTTCTCAGTACCCATTGAAGACTGCTCTCTGGTCCAATGACAAAAGAGAAAATGCAACTACAGAAGAGTACAAGCAGGCCAGAAAGACAAGAGAAGTGAAAATGAGGGGGAGAGGCAGTAGAAAAGAGAATTAAATGAGCATTGGAATAGGTATTCCAGCTGGTGTAGTTTGCTTAGAATTTCAGCAAATCCCTAAAAACTAAAGCTCAAGTTTTATAACATTTGAGGCAGGGAATCAATTTACCTAAAGATATGTTTGTAAGACATTATTAGATGTATCTACTATAGTTTAGATATATCTACCTTGTCCACTCAAAATCCTCTGCAGTGAAGATATTTTTAAGTAGTAAATCTATCACAGTATCTCTGCAATGGACATAGAAGGTAAGCAGTGCTCCCAGTACAGTTTTTGTTCGAGAGTCGCTAGTATTCATTGCTATGAGCTCTGCAATCTCTTTTAGATGAAACATCACACCAGCATGGACTTTTTCCAGCTCTTCTTTTGAACAAGAACTTGCAAAACTTTTAATACAATCATTATAAAACATGATCTGGCTCTGAGGAAAAAGTAAAGGATACATAAGTTAATTGAAACAATCATTTTATTTTAAACTAAAATATACTTTCATGAAGCATATGTAGTGTATATATGTATGAGTGCATATGTGTGTGTGTGTGTGTGTTTGTGTGTGTGTAAAAGAGCTTTAACATTTGTATATATTTGAAGTCTAAAGATTGAATTTTGATTGATACTTATGAGGGCATTATTCATTTATACTTTCTATATCTTACACTTCTTAACTATCATTACTGAGTAATAACCTGAGGACAGTAACAATGGTATAAAACTACATGATGAAATTAGTGCTGCTTTCTAATTAGACTACTTAAAAAAAAAACCACCCAGAACATATTATGCATAATTGTAGTTTTCTAAAAGTTTATATAGTTTCTGTTATTTGACCCATCTCTTTTCATTTGGTTTTCCCATACATACCAGAGCTGTTTTATGAAGGCAACTAAGTTAAGGGCAGATTGATTATAGAAGTTAAAGGAGGGCAAGGCATCATATAGCTTATAGGGTTCTGGCCTGTACAAATGTGTAAACTGTGATTCTAGTCACTTGCTAAGTACTTACTGGAGGAACAGTGTGTTGTGAACACGAGGACATAATGATTTTGTTTGTGGATATACTGAATTTGAAGTGCATATGAAACATAAATAAAGCTATAAAGTTATACATATGGGAATAATTAGTGTGAGATTTTTCCTGAGACACATAAGAGAGTACAGGCTGGGAAGCCTGGTCTATCAATCAGCATTGGTTGCATACCAAAGAAACAAACTCTAACTTTCTAAGAAGATGCTGTGAGCTCACAATTAGCAAATCAACAGGAGGCTAGAGACTGAGGCTTGGGAAACAGGCAGGAGCAAGAGCCTAGGACAGGTAGAGGAACCATAGTCAAGAGCAGAATGTCACAGTACATTTATGTAAGATGCACAGCCTCAAGGTATATTGTGAACCAGATCTTTGTTTATTAACAGAGCGATGATAACTACATCTTGGATAAATCCACAGTGAAATTCCCTCAGTGGCCAGGAGGGGTCTTAACATTCTTTCCAAGACACTCCCAGTCATGCAACATACAGAAGTTCAAGAGAAAAGAGTTGTAAACTGCATCCTGGAATGACAAATTGCCAGCAGCTAGGGAAGATGTAGCCAAAAAAAGAAAAAAAGAAAAAAGAAAAAAAAAATTCAATGATCACAGATGACATCTACCATAAAGTACTCTTCTGGAGATAGAATACAGCCTACCTCTTTATTGTTAAGTATTTGAAGCACCAAGGGTCTGAGAAAGATCCTTTCTTAGTAGAGGAGATCTATTTATTTGAATTTCAGTTAAACTATAGAAATATACATTATAGGTTTGTCACCTTTGTAAAAAAACAGCTTAAACAAGTAATTCAATATTCAGTCAAATGGACAGCAAAAGGAACCAAGAAGATTTGATACTCATAATTTGTGTCTATTATCCCAGAGACTTGAACATTGTGGCAGGTCAAGGCAAAGTAAAAAGATATGATGCTATTTTTAAACTACATAGTCAAGTCAAGCACATTTTTAAAAGAAACTTGATAATTACAACTTATAGCAATATGGCTTGTACTCTCATTACTCCAGAAAAAAGCACTGTCTCCAAGGCTCATATTGACCCTCATAATGGAAGATTTAAAAGAATGTTCAGACCTCTGTAGGGCCTTTAAAAACCATGTCTACACACTTTATAAATGACTACTCAAGTTTTCTAGATTAAAAAAAAATCAATCAAACAAACAAACAAGTCCCTTTCTTCTTAACTTCCCTGAAAATTAAAAAAAATTTTTTTTGCTGGCCACTCTTTGTTAGTCCTCTCCACGGATTCTCCTTCTTTTGTCTGTGTCTTAAATGTAGATGTTCCTTGGCTTCTTTCCTTATCCTTCTTATTTTACATATCCTACTGGGGTGGGAATTTCACCACTCCCTGGTTTCAACTACTACCTCTCAAAAGAATTGCCAATTTTGGCTTTCTTGACATCATACTTTCCTGTTTTTTGTTTTCTTTCTCTTTTGAGCTCCTGAAAAGCAATAATCAGCATTAGCAAGTATGCATACAGTATGCAAAATAATGGCTTCCTATACAGATATCCATGCCTAATTTCTAGAACTCAGGAATATGTTGCTTTGCATGGCAAAAGGGACTTTGAAGATACAATTAAGACTCTTGAGATGAATGGATTATTCTGGATTTTCTGAATGAGCCCAATATAATCACATGTATCCCTAAAATTGGAGAAGAAATTTCTATTTGTGAGCGGAGGAAGATATAACTGCAAAAGAATAGCCGAAAAGATACAACGTTGCTGCTTTTGAAGATGGAGAAAGAAGCCATAAGCCAAGGAATACTGGTGACTTCTAGAAGCTGGATAAGGAAATTAATTTTTCCTAAGAGCCTCCAGAAAGGAACAGAGACCTGCTGACATCTTGAACTTAAGGCAACAAATTTAACCTATAGAATTCTAAGACAATAATTTTTTTAACCCACAAAGTTTGTAATAACTTTTTAATGATAGCAATAGGAAATAAATACAATGTAACATAATGATATGCTTATGAAAATAATTTTCACTCAAATTTTCATTCAATATTGTATTCTGAAAGATTTTAAGCCATATAAACGCCTAAGTAAGTATACAATGAGTGCCCACATATTCACTACCTATATTCTATAATTAACTTTTTGTTATATTTATCTATAAGTCTATCTTATCTTTAGTGCATTTTAAAGTAAGCACAAAATCAGTACCTTTGTTAATGATTTATTTTCCAAATCTTTGCTTTCTTGGTAATGTATCTACAATTTGAAATCTTAGATCCATACATGAAAGCAATGTTAACTTACCACAGTGAGTACCACTTGTCCTGGATGAGATACCACCCACAGGGAAAATATCTGGCAGTCCCAGTCTTCAACTCCTTGACTTAAAAGTCTATAAAAATGCATTTATATTATTCATATATAATCATTGACCATGGCCATTTAATGACTAAGCATGAAAAGACCACATGAGAATTTTCCTTTAAGATCTCTGTTTTATTCTAATTTGAGCATATGCAGGTTATCAAATAGAGTTAACAGAGCATTAAAACATGCATAATCCATGTTCTTTTAGTTCTTTTTTGAAAAAAAAATACCTGTACTTTTGTAATGAGGCTATTGAGTTTCTGGGATGGTATAGATATATTTTATTAGGAGATGACACAGCAGCTTTGAATTGCTCAAGTTAAGAAAGCAATACTCAAATTGGGACTTTAAATGAAGAGATAGAAAATACTAACATGTATCAAAATATCTTGGATCTGAAGAAAACCATAATGGAATTAAAAAATTCAATGCAGGGGTTGAACAGAAAACTAGAATTTAGTAGAATAAAGAATTTTAAGAACTTGAAGATAGGCCATTGAAAACCATTCAATCTGAGAATCAAGTGAAAAAAAAGTATAGATAGCTCAAGGGAATTATGGAACATCATAAAGTGAAATAATCTAATTATTATTATTATTATTATTATTATTATTATTATTATTATTATTATTATTATTGTGGTACTGAAGATTGAACCCAGGATAATTCTACCTCTGAACTATACCCCCAGTCCTATTTTATTTTTTATTTTGAAATAGGGTCTCACTAAGTTGCTGAGGCCCTCACTAAGTTGCTAAGGCTGGCCTCAAATCTGAGATCCTCCTGTCTCAGTCTTTCAAGTACTAGGATTATACAGGCGTGCACCACCAGGCCTGGCTCAGTCTATGCCCTATTGATGTACCAGAAGGAGAACAGAAGGAAAAGGGCAGAAAGCATATTTAAAGATACAATGGCAGAAAACTTCCCAAGCCTGGAAAACATATAGAAATCAGATTCAGGAAGCCAAATAAACACCAAGTCCCAGGAAGAATTTTAAAGGCAGCAAGGAATCACCATTAAACAACCAATGTAATTGTCAGTAGGCCAGAAGATTGTGAGATTATATATTCTAAAGCTAAAAGCAAAAATTCTGCTAGCCAAAAATACTATGCCTTGCAATCCTCTGTACTTCAAAAATGAAGGGGATATTAAAACTTTTTCAGACAATCAAAAGCTGAGAGAATTTATCACCATTAGATCTGCTTTGCAAGAAATGCTACAAGGGGTTCTTCAAGGTGAATAAAATAATAGTAATTAATAATATAAAAACATGGAAGTATAAAAATCTCTGCTAAAATTAAGTATATAGTCAAATTCCAAATATACTATAATAGTGAAATATAAATCAATTTTACCTCTGTTATAAAGGTTAAAGGAAAATATTAAGCAGCTATATCTATAATAATCTGTTAAGGAATACAAGTTATAAAAAGTTGTAAATTGTGATATCGAAAGCATAAGATATGAGGGAGAGTGGAATAAAATGTAGAATTATTATATGAGATGAAATTTAAGTTATTTGCTTAAAATAGCCTATTACAGGTAATAAATAATTTTATCTAGGTTTCATGGTTACCATAAAGCCAAAACCTGTAGTAGAAACATAAAAGATAAAAAGAAAGAAATAAAAATATACTGCCATAGAAAACAAAACCCAAAGGAAGACTAAAAGAGAGGAATAAGGAACAAAAGGTCTGCAAAGCAATCAGAAAATAGTTTTTAAAAATCAACAATAAGTTATTAATTATTAATAATTACCTTTAATGTAAGTGGATTAAATTCTCCAAGAGCCTAGAGTAGCTGAATAGATTAAAAAAAAAAAAAAGAAAGGACCCATCTATATACTGCCTACAAGAGACTCACTTTGCCTTAAAGTACACACATAGTTAGAGAATGGAAAGCTATACAAAGAGTCAAAGAAAGTCATCATATAATTATAACAGAGTCAATTAGCCAAGAAGCTAGGACAATTATAAACTTATATATGTTCAACATTGGAGCACATAAATATACAAAACAAATATTAAAAGATATGAAGAGAGAGAGAGAGACTGCAATACAGTAATAGTAAGGGACTTCAAAATTTCACTTTCAAGCCGGACGTGGTGGCGCACGCTTGTAATCCCAGCATTCGGGAGGCTGAGACCGGAGGATCCGGGTTCGCGGCCAGCCTCAGCTACCTAGTGAGGCACTCCGCAACTTAGTGAGACTCGGTTTCAAAGTAAAGAATAAAAAATAGGGCTGGGGGTATAGCTCGGAGGTAGAATGCCTCTGAGTTCAATCCCCAGTACCGCAAAAAAAAAAAAAAAAAAAAAAAAAAATTTCACTTTCAGCAATGGACAGATTATTCAGAGAGTCAATAAAAAATATTGGACTTTAAATGCATTTTAGACCAAGCAGACACATATATAACATTCTGCCTAACAGAAGCAGAATACATATTCTTCAAAATAGAATAAATGTTAAAATATGAAACTGTAAAACCACTAGAAGAAAACATAGGTGGAAAACTCCATTTGCTCCTATCATTGTGAGCAAAGATTTCCTGGATACAACCCTGAAAAAACATGCAACAAGAATAAGAATAAATGATGGGATCAAGTCAAACTAAAAAGCATCTGCACAGCAAAAGCAACAGGTAATAGAAGAGACAACTCAGAGAAAATATTTGCCTACTATACAGCTCATAAGGCTAATATCGAAAATATGTAACATTCAACACAATAGCAAGAAAACAAATATACCAATTAGAAAAATGGCAAAGGACATGAATAGATATTTCTCGAAATAAGACAGATGAATGGCCAAAAAGCAAAAGGGCTCAACATCACTGGGTATGGTAGCACACACTTGTAATCTCAGTATTTGTAATCGTCAGTACTGGAGGATTGAAGGTTTGAAGCCAGCCTCAGCAACTAAGTGAGGTTCTCAGCAACTTAATGAGACCGTTTCCAAATAAAAAAATAAAATAGGTCTGGTATAGCCCAGAGGTAGAAGGCCCCTGGGTTCCATCTCCAGTACCCCTAAAAAAAAAAAAATCTCATAGAAGAAGTGAGTAGAATGTTGGTTACCAGAGGCAGAGGGGTAAGAATGTGTGGCAGAGATGGGTAAAGGGTAAATGCTAATCTAAGGGTATAAAGTTTTCAATTAAGCAGGAGAAAAAAGCTTTAGTGATGTATTGCATAGAATGGTAATTATAGTTAATAATGTAATATAGATTTAAACATTATTTCAAAAGTAGATTTTTTGAAACTACCTTTCAAAAAGTAGGTGATGGATATGTTTATGAGCTTGGTACAAATATATATATATAGTCAAAACATTAAATTGTATCCCATAAATACATGCAGTTATTACTTGTATTACTTGTCAATTAAAAACAATAAGCCAGGCACAGTGGTGCATGCCTGAAATCCTAGTACTTGGGAGGCTGAGACAGGAGAATACCAGGTTCAAGGCCAGCCTCAGCAACTTAGTGAGACCCTATTTCAAAATAAAATAAGGATGGGACTGTAGCTCAGGGGCAGAATACCCCTGGGTTCCATCCCCAGTACCACACATACACACAAAATAAATACATAAAAATAAAATTAAATATAGAAATCTTTGCAAACTATGAATAGATTAAGACATCTTTAGTTTGATAAGGAGTGTATTCCAAAAACTTAAACAACATCATCAAATACTAGAGATTTTCCCAGTAAAATTAGAAAAAAAAAGGGTGGTTACTGTCATCTGTACTTTTCAACATTATAAAAAATTTGTTATCCAAAACATCATGAAAATAAAATGATATTTTAAAGAGAATTTTAATCTGGGTATGATGGTGCACACCTGTGATCCTAGTACTTTGGATGCTGAGACAGCAAGATTGGAGGTTCAAGACCATGCTCAGCAACCTAGCAAGATCCTGCTTCAAAAAAAAAAAGGGGGGGGGAGGGGAGAGGTGTACCTCAGAGGTCTGGTTCCAGAACCACAAAACAACAACCGAGAAAATGAGTTATAAGAAAGACACAGGACTATCATTATGGGAAAATGATAGAATTGTCTAACCAGAAAAATTCTAAGACAATAATGAAAAACTGCTTGTCTGTTACAACACTTGGTGTGTTTTCTTCTGGGTCCCTCCCCTTCCTTGAACTTGTCTTTGAGTATTGATAATTTCATATATGTACATAGCATTATTTAAACTATTTAAATCTTCATTACATCTCTATTCCCCTCTTCCCTTCCCTAAACCCCCTCCATCGCTCCATTGGAGTTCTCTTCCTTTATCTGAAGTTTCTTTTGTTATGCAATTTCTCTCTAGCTTCCACATATGAGAGAAAACATACAACTATTCACTTTCTGAGACAGGCTAATTTCACATAGCATAATATTCTCTAGTTCTATCCATTTTCCTGCAAATGATATAATTTTGTTCTTTATGGTTGAGTAAAATTCCATTCTGTGCATATACCACAGGTTTGTGATCCAGGCTGATTCCATAATTTTGCTATTGTGAATTGTGCTGCTATAAACGACCAGGAGTGGTATAACTGGGTCATATGGTAGTTCCATTCCCAGTCTTCTAAAAACCTCCACATTGATTTCCATAGTGGCTGTGGTAGTTTGCAATCTCATCAACAGTGTATAAGGGTTTCTATTTTCTCACAGCCTTGCCAGCATTTATTAGTGTTTGTTTGCTTGATGGTTGCCATTCTAACTGAAGTTAAATAGAATCTCAGTGTCATTTTAACTTGCATTTCCCTGATTGCTAATGATGTTGAACATATTTTCACATATTTATTGACCATTTGTTTTTCTTCTTTTGAGATGTGTCTATTTAGTTCAATTGCCTGGTTTTTCTTATCCAAATGCCTAGATTCATTTTTTTCAGTGTCCTTTTTCTCACAGAAGTTCCTTTTAATATTTAAGATGATATCTGATTCTTATTCCATTACTCTAGGGGGTAAGATTTGAGTCAAAGGAGAGTCAATGTGGTTACTTATGTATGTAAATAATAATCTGATCTGCTCTAGAAACCTTACACTGGCTTTCAGACTAATATTGGTAAATATGAATTTGAAAACTTAAAGATTAATGGTCTTTCTATAACCAACAATAAATAATTAGAAATGTAATGAAACTGTTCTAGTCAATTTAGTTCTAAAAGTTCAATCCCTGAAGTGCTTTCCTCACTGTAAGTATAAAGCAATGATTGATAGATTAAAATGTAAAAAGGAGAACTTTAGAAAGACTAAGCCAAGTTAAACAATTTCAAGAAGTTAAAGTGGAGCAGAAATGCAAAGTACTGATGTGGAGGCTGCCTAGAGGCACTAAATCTTTTAAAAAGAAGCAGAGGTGGACATGAATTCAGGTACACAGGAACCTCAGCATAGATAAAAATTCTAAATGTCATCCGCGATCACATTCTCAAATGGTACTTATATTGCAAAAAATGGTTACTTTTCACTTACTCATGTCCCATCATGCTCTGTCAAAACTTACTCATAATGGACTTCACTCCATATAATTTTCTGATTATTTATATATGCATACATATATATTTAGATATAATTTTATGGTTAAAAATTGTACTTACTTTCTTAGTACATCAAACATGCTTTTTTCTACATTTACCAGCCATTGTTCTACAGCACTTCTTATACGAACTTTCCTAGAGTTTGTTTCAAAAATAAATTATGAAGATTATTATTATATTATTAACATCATTATGAATATTACTTTAATTCATGTTTCAGTCCTTTCATATGCCTGTAGACTTAGTTTTCTACACACTTTCATAATACTAATTGGCCAAGGGCCTATAATTCTATAATACCCTTTTAACTAGATTTTTACTTGGAAAATTATGCAGAAAAACATATTACCTAGTGTTAGGAAATTCTGACATCAAAACCATGAGTAAACACAATAATTAGGTTCTGGTTAAAATATGAATGTATGAAGTTGATAAATTTATTACAAAATATTCTTGAATTCCTCACTGGATCTTTCTAAGGGTTTCATGCTCTACTGACTCAGCTAGCCAGTCACTTCACTGATCTTTGTAAGTAGCAAGGTTTGAGTTAGGGACTTTGGTGGATAAGAAGGCTTGACCCAACATTTTGTAAATCAGCTTGCATCAGGAATCACATGCGAAAGGATAGAGAGCTCTTGTGGGGCCCGGCAAGTTAGACAAGTGTAATGGAAGGACCTAGCTTGCTCTATTTCCCTGGGAGTCAACCGTGATGAAACCAGAGGCTGATGAGAGTAACATTGGGAGGAGCATCAGCAATCCTAAAAATCAAATTTCCTTTCTATCTGTGTTCATGTAATAAAACAAGAAAGGAGGCAAATGCTAAAAAGAGAGTAAAGAACTTAAGACAGAGTTTAATGATAGAGCAAAATTAGATTAATGATGGTGGAAATTAGAAAGCACCCAGAGTTTGAAATTATTATTATTATTTTTTTTTTACTTTTAGTTAAAGCAACAATGAAGGTATATACTGTAGAGAACACGGAAAGGGAAAAGTGTATTTACATAAAGATAGTATGGGAGAAACAGTTTGCTTAGCAAAAATCACTGAAATATCAGAAAATTCAAAGCAGATATTTGAATAAATAATGAAACAATGATATTTTATGGGGTCTAATTATTTAGTTTGCAGCATATTTATCATACTTTGGCAGTACAAGACCTTCTCCTTCGGCAGATATGAGCATTTTCACAGCAGGAAGGCCAATTTCTTGTTTCCATATCAATATTTGTTTTATATTTTCAAAACATTTCACAAGATGAGGCTATGAACCAGAAACAAATGTCAGTAACACAAAATCCTGGCCTGATCAGGCAATAATATTGCTGAACAGAGAATAATGTTATTACCTGTACAGACTCAGGATTTCTGCTATCAGCTAGAATATCAAGAAGTTCATCATTGCTAAGGAAGTAAAATCTTGGGAAAATCATCCTTTTAATTTCAAGGTAATCCTATTCAGAACCAAAAGAAATACAAGTCAGTATATGTATACTATATATACTATATTTATAGTAATATCAGCCAAAATAGCATCCCACCCTCGATAAAAGCTATATTTACATTCTTAAAATTAAAAAAAAACAAAACAAAAAACTGTGGTACTGGGGATTGAACCCATGTGCATTCTATCTCTAAGTTATATCCCCAGATCTTTTATTTTTTAAAACAAGGTCTTGCTAAGTTATTGAGGGGCTCACTAAGTTTCTGAGGCTGGCCCTGAATCTGTGATCCTCCTGTCTCAGTATCCCAAGTACTGAGATTACTGATGTGTGCCACCATGCTTGGCTGCTAATTTTTTTTTTAACAGAGCAAAAGTGAAATAAATAAAAACCAAAACCACAAGAGAAACAAAAAACTCACACTTATTCACACACATACACTATTTTATTATTCACCATTGATAAAGCACTATTACTTGCTTCCAACTTCCTGTTCATATTTCTCTATATGTGGAGATATCACATTAGAGAATAAATTATAATTTCATAAATGACCACACATTCTACTGTATGGAGAAGTCCTGTATTTTCCAGCCCTCCCCCCAATTCATACTGGTCTTAAGTCTTTCCTTCTTTGCAAAGAAAGCGACACCCATTCACTTATGCCATATTAATATACTCGGCTCTATTTCTCTCCTGTCTTTTCAATCTCTTCCTTGCATCAGGCCTCCCTCCTTACATTTCTCTCATTAAAAACACAGGAAGCCCTTTCCCTCCCTTTTCTCTCTTCTGTTTACTATCTGCTTGCCGATCTTCTCTTCACAGTCAAAAATTTTTAAAAATACAGTCTGTTAACTCAAAATCTTATTTTTTTCATCTCTCAAACACTGCCATCTGGCCCCTACTGCTACCAGATTTACTGGGAGCCTTTTGATCTTCATGCCTTGTGGTATTTCCATAGCATTTGACTGTTAGCTCTGCATTTGTTTTTGTTTTGTTCTTATTTTTTTAGCTTGTCTTTTGACTTCTGTAATTTCACTCTCATATTTTTTTTCATCCCTCAGCCACTTCTCATCATTTTTGTCTTCTATACCTTCACATTGACATCTGAGTTTCATCCTCTCCACTCTTCTTTGCTCATTAAGCTCTTCTTGGACTATTTGAAACACACCTATTTGCTCTTCAGCTCAGTCACTACTTTCTACTCTAGCTCAATATACCATTGTCTCCCCATATCTGAGGACAATACATTCCAAGACCTCTTGGGATGCTTGGAATTGTGGATGGCACTGAATTCTATAAATTATTTTAACATAAGCACTGATATAACTTGACAGTTGATCTGATACCTGAGGTGGCAACTAAATGGCTCTTGGGCAGGTGTGTGTACAGGATGGGTGCACTGGACAAAGGGATGGTTCATGTCCCAGGTGGGCTGGAGCAGGACAGTGCTAGGTTTCATCACACTGTGGTTCACAATTCAATTTAAAACTTATGAATTGTTTCTTTCTTCTTCTTCTTTTTTTTTTTTTTTTTTTTTTGTGGTACTGGGGATTGAGCTCAGGGGCATTCTACCTTCGAGCTACACCCCCAGCCCTATTTTTTATTCTTTATTTTGAAACCGGGTCTCACTAAGTTGCGGAGTGCCTCACTAGGTAGCTGAGGCTGGCTGCGAACCCGGATCCTCCAGTCTCAGCCTCCCAAATGCTGGGATTACAAGCGTGCGCCACCACACCCGGCTTGAATTGTTTATTTCTTGAATTTTCCATTTAATATTATCAGACTGAAACCATGGGAAAGGAAACTGTACATTAGGGGAAATTGTTGCACTCAACTGACAGTTGAAGATGTTCACTTGAATCCCATAGTATTAGATTCAGTATCAATACTTAGTTCCTTCTGTACAAGCCTCCTCCAGTTCGTCTCTCTATAGGGTGATTATCTTATATTTTGTTGGTCAAATCAGAAATCTATGCCAAATCTGAGATTTCTTTTTTTTTTTTTTTTTATCCAGTGATCCTGGCTCTATCTTCTTTCATCCTTATCATGGTACTCTGTTAGCTGCCCAATATTTCTAGTCTTTTTCTATGTAATATCTACTCTCACTACCTGCTATGGCTTGTATATGGTTTGAGTGTGTTCCCCAAAACTTCATGTGTAGAAATTTTGGTCCCCATTGTAAGGTAATAAGAGGATGGAAATTTAATCTGACTATTGTGTTTAGAGGTGAGGCCTTTGGGAGGTGATGGGGATTAAAGTTTTGAGGGTGGAGTCCCCATTATTGAAAGACCAGAAGACATGCATGAGCACCCCTTGTCTCTTACCATGTGATGCTCTGAGATTACTTGGGACTCTGCCAACAAGAAGGCCATCACCAGATGTGGCCCTTTGACCTCAGACCAGAACCATGAAGAAAAAAATCTTTTCTTTATAAGTATCCAAACTCAGGTATTTCATCACAGTGATGAAAAACAGACCAATACACATTGCCCTTGTTTTGGTTTAAATATGTTTGTGACCTCTAAAACTCATGTTGAGATTTGCTTCCCAATCTAATGGTAGTGGGAGGTGATTGGGTCATGAGGGGTTAATGTGAGTTCATGTTTTCATGAGGTGGGATTAGTGGCTTAGTTACCATTAGAGTAGGCTGCCCCTTGTGTGTTTTGTTTCTTCAGTATGTATCTGCTTGCCCTTCTACTTTTCTGCCATGAGGTAAACAGCCTGTGACCCTTGCCATGTTCTTGGAATTTCCCAGACCATGAGATAGAATAGATTTCTTTCCATTTTCAGGGCAATTATAGTAAAAGAAAACAATTATAGTAACAGAAAACAAACTAAGGCAGTCCAAGCCATACTATACACTTCTTTATAGGGAGAGATTTATGAATTAAATTATCTCACTGTACTATTTAAAATTATCCAGTGGCTCCTCATAAAAGTCAAAACTTGTTGTGATATTCAAGGCTTTACTGACTGTCCTCTGACTTCCTGGAGAATCCCATCTCTTGCCACCATTTTCCCACTTGCAACTCATGTTGCATTTGTACTATCTTGCTCACCAAAATTGCCATACTTTCTCATGACTTCGTGTCCTTGTACTTTTTTCATTTTCATTAGGAGGCTCTTCTTATCCACCTACCTCTTTTCTGACTTTTACCTAGCTAATACCTACACTTTTTAAAAGACCTAGCTCAGTTATAACTTCCCCCAAACTGAGTAATTTTCTCCTCTTTAATATGGCCACACTATCAAACCTATCATAGCATTGCAATATTTTATTACTTTTCCCCCCTATAATAGAGTTTGAGTTTGGGGATAGTAAGAAATATAGCTTTTATCTTTGTAGTCCAAGCACTTAACAGTAGTAGTGCCTGGTATAAAGCAAGCATTCTATATGTGAATAAATTAAAAGTGACTGGTTTGTAATGATCTTTAGGAATAATTCAAAGATGTGCTAAAAATAATTGGAAGGTTTATCACAATAATTGCATAGTAAAAGCAATGGCTTCTACTAACCACGTGACTCTGCAGGCTACTCCTTATGCCTGCCCAGAGCATGGGTTTGCAGGGAAGAGGGTTTACCTGGGCAGAGGAGCGTTCCATGGGCTGTGACTGCCTATAGGTATTCTGGAGTGATCATTATACCCCTGTGACTTGTGTTCAACAAAGAAAAGCAATGAATGCCTGAACAAAAATCTTAGTTTAAGAAGTAAAGTGACTGTGTCCACTTGTGACTCTCAAATATTAAAACCTAGTATTCAAGGATATGAATGTCTAGCTGATGATTTAATGTTCTGGCAATATAAAAAATTTTGGAATCAGTAATTTAATTCACCAGCTCATAAAAAATTCTATTTCAACTTTTGCTTAACTTACCAACTTAATAATAGTAATCAAATAAATAACCTTCATTAAGTACTTTCTGCTTTAAATGTATTGTCTCAGTTAGTACAAAGACCCTCAAGGGGGCACTATCATTATTCCTAACTTAAGATAAGGGATCTTGGCCACGTAAAAGTTGGTTACATCGCCAGAGGGTACTTTAGATTAGGTCATCCATTTTTTTTCTGGTAGTATTTTCATTTACACTATAGATAATGAAAGCTGGAAAAACTGTTGGCAGCTAAAGAAAATCTGCATTAGAATTATTTTCTGCAGAGTTTCACGTAAGTTTTCAGAGGTAAATGAGTTTCCATTTAGGACTGTTAAAATTTTACCTCAAGACTTTTCTTTATATGTTCAAGATGTATATTGCAGTTTTTCAGAATTTCCAGGACTCCTGCAGAGGTGGTTATTCGCAAAGCATCCAACTTGTTTTGTACTTTTGCCATTATTTCTTTCCATGAAGAGAGCACGTGAGAGAAAAGTTTTGTTTCTGCTGGGAGCTGCCTTTAGAAATAAAATGAGATGTAACTATATTTTGAAGGTGTTATAATTAAATATATAATCTAAATGCATTTGCCACTGAATATTGTTGAGTTCATAACACAATTTTGCTATGTTTTACTTTATCAGTCATTTATTGAAGATACTTTCTAAGCCTGTTATGATTTATACATATAACTGTCATTTAACAAGACTCTACTTAGTTTATAGTGGAAAATAGATACATACAAGTTCTACACAAGGTAAGTAGAAATGATACATGTCCTAAGAAATGAAAAGAAACAAAAGGTGCAATAGTTTGGATATTGAATGTTCCCCAAAGTCCATGTGTGGAGGGTTTGGTCTGCAGTGTGGCTCTTGGGAGGTGGTGTAATCTTTAGGGGGTAGGGCCTAGTGGGAGGAAGTTACATGACCTTGAAGGGGAAATTCAGACTCCAGATTCTTCCCCCCTCTCTCTTTGCTTTTCTCTAATTTGCCAAGGCTGACCTCAATCTTGCAATCCTCCTGCATCAACCTCTCAAGTCACTGCTATTACAGGTGTGTGCCACTAAATCGGGCCCAGCATTATTTACCCTCATAAATTGCCTTTATAGAACTGTCCCTTTTGATGAATCTCTTGCTTCTTTTTTTTTCATGTTTTCTCCACTGGGATCAGGGCCATCATCCTTCTCCATTAGTTAAAGGGAAGTCCGTGACTGACTCACTTTAAAAAAAATCTTTAAACCTATTGTATAGGCATCTTCAGCATCTCTTAAATAAAAGCCTCACTTTCATCCTTAGCACTTTTACAATTTTGTGAAAGAACAACTTAGTGACATTTTAAACTCCCTTACCTAGGAGTCTGATCTCTTCATTAGTGAAAAAAATCTTTAGTACAAGGTATTATTAAAGTTTGAATTTAGGGCTCAAAATTGTTGCAATCATAAAGTATGTATTCCTTAGAATGTGGTTGCATCTCTGCAGACTTTCAGAATGACTATAGGTTAATAGAAGACTCCAAAGAATGACAAGAACTATACATGTCAAAAATCAACATTGTTACCCACAAAGCAATACTTATATCTGAACAGTTCTTTTTTCAAAACTTCCATTGGCTTCCCTTTACCTCACAAATGAATTCAAAGTACTGAACCTGATGCTAGAGGACCTTCATCATTCTGGTAGGTCCTTCGAATGCACACCCCACAGTTTCCTACGCTGTTTCACAATGGCTCCTAGACTACCTTG
This sequence comes from Graphiurus murinus, assembly GCA_004027655.1. Lineage (NCBI taxonomy): Eukaryota > Metazoa > Chordata > Mammalia > Rodentia > Gliridae > Graphiurus > Graphiurus murinus. Next base: position 28,525 of record PVLC010007416.1, on the reverse strand, counting down.
GTCTCCTTACTGACAGTTGTTTAAATTCTGCCTAGACTAATCACTTTAAAAAGTTAGAAGCCACTTTATTTGAATGCTATGACTGAAAAAGAAGGTAGAATTTTTAATGATTGACAAGGCTCTCAATTCTACCTGGTTCAAAGCAAGAAATTCTCATTATTGTATGAATGCTACTACACATGTGTTCACTATTTACATCAAAACCACACTAATATATCAGAAGTATATAGACACATAATATTGTGGTTTAAGAATTGTAATGATGTATCTAACACTCATTTCCCAGTTTCTTACATCTTTATGTCAACAATTGAGAAATAAATTTTTTTTAAATAAAGTGATTCTTGTACTCTTTTATGAAAATATAATAATGATTCAGGTTATATTCCTAAGTCTATAGGTAGGATAGTTTGTTCATTGAATAAATGATTTCTTAAGAATTACATAAATTAAGTTCCCCACCATGCATTTTTTCACCTGCATATGGTATGTTTTAATTTTGTTACCTTTGTATTTCTAATGAATAAAATATTGGTTCCAGATAAAGCCAATTTCTTTGACAATGCATACATTCCTCAAGGGTGTAAGAGAAGAGATTTAACTTTTGATCCCATTCAGTTACAAGATCCTACAGTGATAAGAAGAAACACACACATGCATGCAAGTCTAAATATATGGAACAACTCTATAAGAATTGCGTAATAGAAATTGAATTCAAAGATGATTACCAATCATTAACATACAGAAAAATATTAAAAGGCCACATAAATGAATATTAATCTAATTGTATTTAGTTTTCAGGGAATTTTAAGATGTACTATTCATCCAATTTTCTCTCACATATACTATGTGATAAAACTTTTGTAAAATAAACTTGAGTAATACATATATGTATATAGAAATTAACATGAAAGTTTTCCACTTAACACTTCTTATTTCCCATCACAGAAGAAATACAACCAGGAGTTTAGTATGCATATTATTTGGGTCTCTTCTTTAAGCCTTCTTGCACATATGTACATGCCTATTTAATATATTTAATAACTTATGTAAATGAAACCATCTTATACATTATTATGCAACACTTTTTAAAGGTAGCAATGTTTCATAGAGAGGTTTTAGGTCACTAATTACAAGATTTCTTAATTCTTTTAATAATTTAAGAAAACTCTATTATATGGATTTTTTCCAACTAACATGTTTGTTAAAATACTGGGAAAATGGTTAAAATCAATTAATACTAAAATGCTTATTTAAAAGCCAGCATACTGGCCCTTCCTCTAATTGGCTCTTCAAGGGGAACCACATGTAACTCATATGTGTCTCTGTAGTTATCTCTTTTATATTCAATAGCTGTGTTAAGGTATACTATCTATTATAACTTAATACAACAATGAAATACAAAAGTTATGTGCAGTAAGCTGCATGTATTTAATGTGTGATAAAAATGTTCATTGTTTATCCACTGCACATTTAGATTGTTTTCAGTATAGCACTATTACAAATAAAGCTGCTCTAAGTCTTTGGATATAAGCTTTCCTTTTTCTTGGGTAAACACCTAGAAGTGAAATAGAAGAATCATATGGCAGAAGTATTTTAAATTTGGACATTCATGGATTAAGTCTTTGGAGATACAATTTCCTTTTCCTCAGGTAAATACTAGGAGTGAAATATTGGAATCATATAGTAGAAGTATTTTTAATTTTAAGAACTTTTAAAAATTGTAATATTTCCTATTCCAATCAACAGTGTATGAGGCTGGTTCTTCTACATCCATACCAACAACTTGGAAGATCAATCTTTTTAATTTTATTCATTTATTTTTTTCTTCTTATACTTTCATTGGTGCCTTGTATCATACATCATAGTAAGGTTCAGCGTGATATAAATACACATGTGCACAGCACTTGGTGTGTCTAGATTCCTCTCTCCCCACACATCAGTGAGATGGGTAGTGATATTTTGATATACGGACATAAGTGTTATTTCAACTGTTTCCTTCATCACTTCTCCTTTTTCCCATCCCCACATGCCTCCCCCAGCCCCTTCCACTATTGTACTGCTCTCTCTCCTTATTTATCTGAAGTTCCTTTTGTTTCCTATTTTCTCTATAGCTTTCACATATGAGAGAAAACAAATGACTTTTGACTTTCTGAGCCTGGCTGATCTCACTTAACATAATATTCTCTAGTTCTATTCATTTTCCTGCAAATGACATGATTCTGTTCTTCTTTATTGCTGAGTAAAATTCTATTGTGTATGCATATTATATTTTCTTCATCCATTCATCTGTTGACAGACACTTGGGTTGCTTCCATAATTTGGCTATTGTGAATTGCTGCTATAAGCATGGATATGCATATATCACTATAATATCCCGATTTCAGTCCTTTTGGAAAGATACCAAGGAGTGATTGCTGGGTCATATGGTGAATCCATTACCAGGTTTCTGAGGTATTGCAACACAGATCTCCATAGTGGCTGCATTAATTAGTAATCCCACTAACAGTGCAAAAGAGTTCCTTTTCCCCCAGATCTTCACCAGCATTTATTGTTCTTTGACTTCTTGATGATTGACATTCTAATTGGGGTTAAATGGAATCTCAGTGTAGTTTTGATTTGCATCTCCCTGATTGAGAATAATGTTGAATATTTTTCATGTATTTATTAGCCATTTGTATTTTTTCTTTTGTGAAGTGTCTATTTAGTTCAGTTGCCCATTTCTCGATTGGGTTATTTGGTTTTTAGCATTAAGCATTTTAAGTTCTTTGTACATTCTAGATGTTAGTCCTCTATCAGAGGAATAGCTGGCAAAGATCTTCTCCCATTCCATAGGCTCTCTCTTTATACTCTTGATGTTTTCCTTTGATGAACAGAAAGTTTTCAATTTAATGCCATCTCATTTTTAAATTCTTGTTTTAGTTTCCTGAGCTTTGGGGTCTTATTGAGAAAGTTTCTACCTGTTCCTGTAAGTTGGAGTGTTGAACATATGCCCTCCTCTAAGTAATTTCAAAGTCTCTGGTCCAATTTCAAGGTCTTTGATCCATATTGAGTTCATTCTTGTGCAGGTGAGAGGTATGGATTTAATTCCATTTTATACACATGAATTACCAGTTTTCCCAACAGCATTTGTTGAAAAGATGTCCTTTCTCCAATGTATGTGTTTGGCACTTTCGTCAAAAATCAATTGGCTATGTGTGTGGATTTGTTTTTGTATCTTTTATTCTGCTCCATTAGTCTATATGTCTATTCTTGTGCTAATCCCATGCTGTTTTTATTACTATATGTCTGTAGTATTTTGAAGTCAGGAATTGTGATGCTTCCTGCATTGTTCTTATTGCTGAGAATTGGCTAGGCTATTGTTTTGTTTTTCCATATGAAAATTAGGACTGATTTTTCTAGCTCTGTGAAGAATGATACTGGTATTTTGACAGGGATTGCATTTACTCTGTAGATGAATTTTGGTAGAATGGACATTTTGATAGTATTTATTCTGCTTATTCAGGAGCATGGAAGATCTTCCCAACTTCTAAGATCTTCAATTTCTTTCTTTAGTGTTTTATAATTTTCATTGTAGAGGTCTTTTACCTCCTCGGTTAGATTTATTCCTAGATATATTATTGTTTTTGAGGTTACTGTGAATGGAACTGTTTTCTCGATTCCTTTTTCAGTAGATTCATAGTTGGTATATAAAAAGGATACTGATTTTTTTTAATTGATTTTGTATCCCGCTACTCATGTTCCATGAGCAGCTGAGAAGAATGTGTATTCAGGTTTGTTGGCTGGAATTTTCTGTATATGTCTATTAAGCCAATTTGGTTTACAGTATTTTTTAGGTCTTAAGAGTCTTAAGACCTTAGTGGTGTGTTGAAGTCTCCAATATTATTGTATATGGGTCTATTTGAGACCTAATGTCTTGAGGAATTTGTTTTATAAAAATGGGTGTGCCCACATTTGGAACACAAATGTTAACTATCATTTTATCTTCTGGTTGGATTGTTCCTTTTATTAGTAAGAAGTGATCTGCTTTGTCTCTTCTAATAAGTTTTGACTTTAAGTCTATTCTGTTGGATTTAAGTCCTGCTTATTTTCAGTCTCTATTTTCATGGACTATCTTTTTCCATCTTTTCACCTTTAGCCTATCAATATCTTTTCCTGTAAGGTGAGTTTATTGCAAGTAGCATATAGTTTATTATGTTCTTTAATCCACATTGCTAGTCTATGCCTTTTAATTAGGGAGTTTCGACCTTTCGCATTCAATGTTATAATTGAGAGATGATTTATGTCTCTTATTGAGTTAAATTTTGTGTTTGATATAGTGTTATTTCTCCTTTGCTTAGTTTCCTATCTGGTGGAATGCACCCTTGTTCTGGTATTTCTTTTTTCTTCTTTGTGTTTTATTTCTTTAAGGATTTTCACTAGTGTTGGCTTGGTAATCGTGGATTCTTTTAGCTTATGTTTATCTTGGGAAGTTTTTATTTCTCCATCAATTTTGAAAGATATTTTTGCTGGATATAGCAGTCTTGATTAGAAGTTGTTTTCTTTTAGGGTCTAGAGCACATCATACCAGTCCCTCCTTACTTTCATGATTTGGGTGGAAAAGTCCAAAGTGATTCTTATTTATTTATTGCCTCTGAATGTCACCCATTATTTTTCTCTCTGTGTACTTAAGATTCTTTCTTTGACCTCCATGTTAGTCATTTTGATTATTATGTGGTGTGGAGAAGTTCTTCTTTGACTTGTCGAATTAGGGTTCTGAATGTTTCCTGTATGTAAGTGTCCAGTTTGTTTTCTATATTTGGAAAATTCTCTAATATCATTTCTCTGAAGACATTTCTAATGCCCTTGGTTTGTGCTTCTAGAACTTATTCAATGCCTATTATTTGTAACTTAGGTCATTTCATATTATTCCATATTTCTTGAATGTTTTGTTCATGTTGTTGTACTGCCTTCTATATATTGTTGACTATGGGTCAGTTTTGGATAAGCTGTCTTCCAAGAGTGAGACTATTTTTCATGTGGTCTAGTCTGCCAGAGGTGTTTGGTATTAAAGCCTTTAATTCATTTATTGTCTCCTTCATTTTGCTCACAGCTTCTTTTTGGTTCTCACTTAGGGCCTGACATTTTTTTATATCCTGTATACTACTTTCTCTGATTCTATTTCTGAGGCTTCTAATCATATTGAAAATCAAAATTCTGAATTCTCCTTCTGGCATTTTCTGCAGCTCAGTATTGGCAATCTCCTTTGTTGTTGAGTTGTGGGAGTTTGTTTCCTTGTTGGTCTTCATTTTCATGTTTTCAAACTTCTCAGGATTGTACCTCTGTTGTCTTGGCATCCTCTTCTTCTCTGTGTGGGATTCCTATGTCAACTTGTTATCATTTTATAAGAAGGTCTATCCTGGGGGTATTTATTTGCCTCAATGAATCTATCTTATAAAATCATACTTTTGAGTTAGTTCCCCAGAACCTTTTTAACAGGATATAGTTCTTAGGCAGTGTAAGACAAACAGGAGTCTCTGATTGGCTGCAGGCCGCTGTGTTCTTTGGACCCAAACTTAGCAGGACCAGAATCTATAATGTTCTTCTAAAGTCTGCCACCTGCTGACTGGGATTCAATTCCCCACAGACACCACCACTGCTCTGCTGGTTGTGAACATATAAAATCTGTGAAAACCTGTGGCAAACTTACCTCAGGCCTCTGAGAGTACTGAGCCCAAGCTCAGCAGGGCCAGAGATTATGCCATTCCAAGCTTGTTGCCCAGCTGGCTGAGTTTTGATGGCCCAGGAACATCACTGCTAATTTTGTGGTTGCCATCATGTGGAGCATTGTCAACTACTGGCATGTGTGATTACCAGGCACAAGCTGCTGTCAGAGAGACTGTTGTGTCTCCAGCCTGAAGCATGCTAAGTCAAATTGCCACAGAGACATTGCTGCTGTTCTCCTAGCTGTGATCACATGAAATGCTGCTGGCCCCAGTCTCCTAAACTCCAGCAGGGAGAGATCATGCCATTCTGAACCTAGGGTTTGGATGGTTGAATTATTTAGTCCCAGGGACATGTTGCTATTCTGAGCAGCTGCAATTACGTGAGACCTTCTGGCCACCAGTCTTGGTATATGTGGTACCCAAACACCACTGGGAGAGAGTTTATAGCCTTCGGAGCCTGCAGCATGGTTGGCTGTTATTTCATCCCAAGATACCACTACTGGTGGTCCTCCAGTGATCTCTGGAGACCCTTCAGGGGATAGTCTAACTGCAAACCCTAAGTCCAACTTGCCTGAGTGTTCCTAGGGACTGTTTGCTAATTCATGTTTCTGCTGTGTCCAACTGTAGCCCCAGCCCCCACCTCCACAAGGATTACTTGAAAACTCACAGACTCTACAGTTTTGTTCTTGCCATGCAAGTCCCTGTAGCCACACAGGCTCCTGCTGGGCTACTTTATAAACTCAGTCCTGAAGAGTGCCAGTTCAGGTCCCTACAAGAAGGGTCTATGGTTCCTCAGTCCCAACAAGTTCTGCTACAGCTATGGGAGTTCATCTGGCAATTTGACTGGTTGGTCTGGATATTCCCAGTGGTTTTAATGAGGTGGATTGCATCCAGGGGTCCCTGCAGGACGGGCCTGTCATTTCTCAGTCCAGATGAGTTCAGTTACAGCCACAGGAGTTCACTAGGCAGTTTGGCTGGACAGTCTGGGGAGTTGTGTCTTGAGATATTTGAGTGTGGAGAGAAGAATGTGATTTATTTTGATGTTGGTTCTCTGCAATCACTGACTTGACAAGATTTACCTTCTTCTTTGCTGGAGTTGGTCTCTGAGCGCTGCTAAGTTCCAGCTGATACCAGCTCCCACATGAGCTAACTAAGATGACCTAATGCATTTTCTTAATGGTAATAAGAATATTTCCATATATTTATTTTCCATCCATATAACTGTTTAGTGGAGTCTCCCTTCAAATCTCTTGCCTATTTTCTTATTGGGTTGTCTTGTTTTCTTATTATTGAATTTTGAGAGTTCTTTTTATTTTCTAGATAAAGGTCTTATATCTATATGGCTTTACCAATATTTTCTCCCAGTCTGTGGCTTCTATTTTCTCTCTCTCTCTCTCTCTCTCTCTCTCTCTCTCTCTCTCTCTCTCTCTCTCTTTCTCTCTCTCTCTCTCGTGTGTGTGTGTGTGTGTGTGTGTGTGTGTGGTGCTGGGGATTGAGCTATACCTATTTTATTTTTTATTTTGAAACAGGGTCACAATAACTTGCTGAAAGCCTTGCTAAGTTAAGGCTGACTTTGTACCTGCAATCCTCCTGTTTCAGCCTCTCAAGTACTGAGATTAATGTCATGTACCACCACACCCGGCTTCTGTGGATTCTATTTTATCCCTTCAACAGTGTCTTTTGAAGAGAAAAAAAAATTAATTTTGATACTTTTGGTGCCATTTTAAAAAATCTGCCTAAATCAAGGTCACAGATTTTTTGTTTTCTTCTCAAAGTTTCATTGTTTTTGAGTTTTACATTTATGTCTATTATCATTTTTTGTTAAAATTTGTGTATGCTATAAGATATTCTTTATTCTTTTATTTTCCATACAATTGTATAGTTGTGTCAACACAATTTCTTCAAAAGATGTTTTTACTCTGAATTATTTTACACTTTTGTTGAATATCAGTTGTTCTCTTCTGATCTATTTATCTATCTATGTCTCATATCAATATAACACTGTTTTGACTATTGTGGCTTTTTAAGTCTTGAAACTATGAAGTATTAATCATCCAACTTCTTTTTCAACACTGCTCAATTTATTCTAGAACTTTTACATTTCCACAAGAATTTTAGAATCAGTTTATCAGTTTTGACAAGTAATCTGCTTGGATCTTTATTAGGATTGAATCTAGAGATCCACCTGTTGATATCTGACATATAATTATATTGGGCATTCCAACAAATAAGTACAATATATTTTTCATTTACTGAAGTACTTTTAAATTTTTTTCTGCAGTTTTGTAGTTTTCTGTGTACCAATATTACACATCTTTTGTCCAACTTATCCCCAAATATGCTACTTTTATGCTCTTGTCATTGGTATTATTTTAAAATTCTAATTTCAATGCCAGTATTCCAAATGCAATTGGTCTTTGTATACTAATCTTGTCTCTCTTAAACTTGCTAAAATGAATTTTACTTACTTTTTAAGAGATTTCACTGGACTTTTTTTTTATACATACACAATCATGTCATCTGAATATAAAGAACATGTTGGATGCCTTTTATTTCTCTCTCTTATCTTAACATATAGGCTAGGACCTCCAGTAAAATGTTGAATAGAACTGGTGAGAGAAGACATACTTGTTTTTAATCTTAGGGGGAAAGTATTCAGTTTTTTGCCATTAAGAAGGCTGTTGCACATATATTCCTCCTAGATGTCCTTTATTGGATTATTTTCTAGTTCTGATTTGTTGAAAGTTTTTAAATGAAAATGTTGGATTTTGTAAATGTTTTATCAGCACATACTAGGAAAGATCATATAGTTTTCCTTTTTAAGTTTAATATGCTGAACCACATTAACTTTTTTTTATGATGTTAAACCAAACTTGCACTTCTTAAATTAATCCATCTTGGTCATAATGCACCATCTTCTTTATATATTGGTGGATTCAATTTGAAAGGTTTTGTTAAGAATTTCTGCATCTATATTCAAAAGAGATGTCAGTCTATAATAATGCCATTGTCTGCTTTTGATATCAGGGTAATTCTGGCACCCTCATAGAATGCGTCAGGAAGGTGCTTTTCTCTACAGTTTTCCAGAAGAATTGTTGTAGAACTGGTATTATTTCTTCTTCAATATTTTGTACAAGCAATACAGACTTAAACTATTATTTGTGAAAAGGTTTTAAACTACCATTTCAATATCTTTAATACATATAGGGCTATTCAAGTAATCTTTTCTTCATAATTGAGCTTTAGTAATTTTTATTTTCAGGGAATTTGTCCATTTCATTTAATTAGGAACATTGTTCCTAATGTTCCCTTGTTATTTTATATCTATAGAATTGCTTCTATTGTCCCCAATACTGGCAACTTCTGTCTTCTTTTTCCTATTGGGTTTGAGCAATCAATTATATGTATTGTGTGCTTGAGTGTACTGAACTTTTGAGATCTATTGCTTTATAGTTTTTGATACACTTGGAAAATTCTGGTTATTATTTTTTTAATTTTTTGTTTTTTTCACTCACTCTTCCTTATGGAGGACTGCAATTACCTAGCTATTTAACTACCTGAAGTTTTCTGAAAGTTCAGTGATGCTCTTTTCATTTTTTAAAAAACTCTTTTCTCCCAGTTTTATTGGTGTGTGTGTGTGTGTGTGTGTGTGTGTGTGTTTTACTGGGGATTGAACCTAGGGGCGTTCTGTCTCCAAGCTACACCCCCAAATCTATTTTATTTTTATTTTAAAACAGGGTCTTGCTGGGTTGATGAGAGTCTCATTACTTGCTGGCACTGTCCTGGAACCTGAGATCCTACTGTTTCAGCCTTCCACGTACTGGGATTACAGGCACATGCCACCACACCCAGATTTTTTGATGATTTTTTTAAAAGTTTATTTGGTATTGAGATTGAATTCAGGGGCACTGTAATTCTAAACTACACCCACAGCCCTTTTTTATTTTTGGTTTAGAAATGGTCTTGTTAGATTGCTGAGAGTCTTGTTAAGTTGCTGAAGCTAGTTTTGAATCTGCAATCCTCCTGTGTCAGCCTTTCAAGTGCTAGGACTACAGACATGTAACACTATGCCTTGTTTAGTATGTTTTAAATTAGTCAATCTTTTCTTCTGCAATGTCTAATCTGCTGTTAACTACATCCAATGTACTTTTTAATTTCAGAAATAATAGTTTTCACCTCTAGAAGTTTGATTTTTGTCTTTTAAAAATCTTAACTTTTCTCCAATTCCCGCCCAATTAAAAAAAAAAAAGAAATCTTAACTTTTCTTTTAACTGTGTATGTGTGTGTGTGTGTGTGTGTGTGTGTGTGTGTGTGTGTGTGTGTGTGTGTGTTACTGGGGATTAAACTCAGGGCCACTTTACCTCTGAACTACAACACCAGCAGCCCTTTTTTATTTTTTGTTTTGAAACAGGGTCTTGCCAGGTTTCTGAGAGTCTCTCTATATTGCTGAGGCTGATCTCAAAACTTCGATCCCCCTGTCTCAGCCTCCCAAGTACTACTAGAATTATAGGCATGCATCACCACTCCCTGCTTTTACTTAACTTTTTAACATATGGAATATATTTATAACTGTTTTAATGCTTCTGTCTCTAATTCTAACATCTGTGTCAATTCTGGATCTTTCTATTGGTTATCTTTTGCTTTCATTATTGGTTTGGTTTTTATTCATTGCATGTCTGATCATTTTTATTGGGTTTCAGACATTGTGAATTTTGCATTATTAGGTACTGGCTAAGTTTATATTCCTATAAATAGTCTTTGTACCATTAAATTATTTAGAACAGTTTTATCACTGTTGCTTTTCATATCTGTTAATGAAGACAAGAGCAGACTTTAGGGCTAACTATTCCATTTATTGAAACAAAACTCTTTTGAGGAATCTCTCTGATGTCCATAATTATGGAGTTTACTGTTGTGGTTGATGGATATAGTCATCATTTCCAGCACTGTGTGGGCACCAAGCATTGCTCCTTATAATTCTCCCACGTGGGTGCTTTCTTGCTTCTCACATTCACATGCCATTGATTAGGTCTACTGATTAGAGGGATCTTACACAGATCTCTAAAATTCTCTCTGTGCAATTCTCTCCTCCTTGGTGCTTTGTTTTGCAAAATGTAGTTTCATTTGGCTCTCCAGACTTTCAACAGCATCTACCCATGTCAGGAAGTCTTCCACGCTCTGCCTGGATTCCTACAACCAAGGTCTGGAAACTTGAGGCCTTTAAGTCATTGCAATCATAGGGCTTATCTTGTTTGTTTCTCGTATTTCAGAGATCCTTGTTCTTTATTCCTTGATGTCCAGTGAAAACAATTGCTCCATATATTTTGTGTGTTTTGCTTTGGGCGTTTTGGGCAAAATGGTAAAACTGGTTCCTATAGTCCATATCTTGCTTGGAAGTGAGAGTGTTTGTGTATGTGCATGTGTTGTTCTTTCCAGCTTCTTGAATTTATCACTTATTAAACTTATTTATACTTTTAACTAAAACCATTTAATGCTCTAAACATTCATTTTCATAAGGCTCTAATCCAAATGTCACAAAGTTTGATATATAATTACCTCCTTGTTGCTTTTTTCTAAGTTTAGAAATTTGGATTACATTTCTAAATATTCATATTTTTAAAAAGACAGTGTCTTACTTTGTTGTCCAGATAGGCCTTGAACTTGTATTGCTTCTTTTGCAGTCTCCCAAGCAGATGGATACATGTGTGCCACCACACTGAGCCAAGTGGTTGTTTTTAAATTTTTCTTTGTTTGAATGTTTTCTTTGCCTTTTATTTTTGGCATTTTTCTGCTGCTAACTTTTAATTTTGCTTTGTTGTTAAACAATATAATTACATAATTGACATTCTCCCTTAATGTTTGTATATTTGCAAATAATGGGAATTTCATATATTAAGTACATGCTTCTCTCTATATATATGCCAATATATTATATAGATGCATGTACATATTTGTGACAATTTATATAACTTTGCTATTGAATATTTTTATATCATGACATATCTATCTTACTGAGTTCCTTGAAGTTTAAAAATGAAGTTTAGGTATGTTACTGGATGTGAGCTACTCAGTGAAGTATTATCAGGATACACTGAACATTGCTGGTAAAAAGTCACGGTTCATAGGGTCTTATTTTTATATTACCTAAATTTATCTTATCTGACTAAATTAGACTTTATGGAAGTGTCTCATTAATAATTAATGTTTCCCTAAAATTATTTTAGTAGATGAACTATTAGATGTTCAATCTTACTTCCATATAAGCATATAAAAGATTTATATAATTCGAAAGCAAAAGCAAAATTGTAGAATATAAAAAATTAAAGTGACAAACTAGAAAACTAAAACATTTTCCCTTTTCCATAATATTTACCTTAATGGGCTCAAAATAGGAAGATCCTTTAATTGCTGAAAGTATGGTGTGAGATTCTTCTAACTGAGCAAATATGTCATCTACTGATGAAATTATTAGTATTGGGTACATCTCTGTGTAATGAGGAACTAAATGTAAAGGAGTAGTATTCCAAAGATCAATAATCTTAGATAGCATTTTTTCAAGAGCAGCTTCATTAGTTGCTGAGGTTGATATTTCATTTATTTCATTTTCATACTGAAACATCTAAAATGAACAAATTATTCTTTAATATCCAGTGGAACAAATAATTTCTGAAACATTTAACATGGAAAATTTAAATGTATGTTTTGAAAGGTACATCAGAAAAATCAAAGACCTGATTCTATTAGGTTTACATCCTAACCTGAGACTTCATGGTCTAATCTTTGTTACATATCCCTATTTCACGTTCTTCACACTCAGTGAAAATATATAATTTTTCTCTCATTATAGTCAATGTAAAGAATATACACCTTCTGCCTATGTACAAATGGTATTTTTCCTTAAGATGTCCTTTCTTTGCATTAGCAACTGCTCAATTACTTTGTGACATGTATAATAAATCTTTTTTACATACTTTTATTGGTGCGTTGTAGTTTCACATCATAATGTAATTCAGAGTGATGGAGCACACCTGCACACAGCAAGTGGTGAGCTTCCCCCTGCTATGTGTATGTATATAACATCAGTGAGGCGTTGCCTTCATTAACCCCCCTGACACACACACACCCTCCTCCTTTAGGCCCCCTGGGACATTCCACTGGAGAATTATGTAAAGTCTCTTTTGTATCTTGATTACTCTGTAGCTTCTGTATATGAGAGAAAACATCTGACCCTTCACTTTCTGTGACTGGCTAATTCACTTAACATAATGTTCTCCAGATCCATCCACTTTTCTACAAATGACATAATTTTGTTCTTCCTTATTGTTGAGTAGAATTCCATTGTGTGTATAACCCATAATTTTCTAATCCATTTATCTGTTGATGGACACCTAGGTTGGCTCCATAATTTGGCTATTGTGAATTGTGCTGCTATAAACATGGATATGCATATATTACTACAATATTCTTATTTCAGTCCTTTTGGAAAGATACCAAGGAGTGGCATTGCTAGATTGCATGGCAGATATATTTCCAGTTTTCTAAGGAATCTCTACACAGATCTCCAGAGTGGCTGCATAATTTGCGATCCCACCAACAGTGTAGAAGAGTTCCTATTTCCCCACATCCTTGCCAGCATTTATTGTTGTTTGACTTCTTGATGATTGCCATTCTAACCGGGGTTAGATGGAATCTCAGTGTAGTTTTGATTTGCATCTTCCTGATTGATAATGATGTTGAATATTTTTTCATGTATTTATTGGTCATTTGTATTTCTTCTTTTGAGAAGTGTCTATTTAGTTCAATTGCCCATTTCTTTTTTTTTTTTTTTTTTTTTTTTTTTTTTTTTTTTTTT
>PVLC010007416.1:0-14868 GCA_004027655.1 Graphiurus murinus | reverse complement strand
TGCCTGGCTTCAATTGCCCATTTCTTGATTAGGTTATTTGGGTTTTTTTTTTAGTGTCAAGTCTTTTAAGTACTTTGTATATTCTAGATATTAGTCCTCCATCAGAGGAGTAGCTGGCAAAAATATGTTGTATAACAAATCTTGAGATATATTAATCTAAGAGAATGCACCCTGACAGACCCAGATTTCTATGACTTCCCTTTCTTTGCTATAGCTCCTTGAGGATAAGTATCTCTCAAAACACATTAGTGGAGTATGTACAGGCCTTCTTCCCATGTGCACTGATTGCCAATTTCTGACAAGATCCTGATACAAAATCTTCAGATTCACTCACCATACTAGAGGTACTCAGAAAGCTTCTCATCTCCAGCTCTTAGAATTAACTGGCTGGGCTTATGATTTAAATCCATAGTGAAGAATAACAATATAACACTATTTCCATATGTCATCTCCATGGGGCTCAACAATAAGGCCTAATTTCCATGTTTTGGTAATGCAGCTCAGTGGGCACCATGCAAAGGTATGATTGTATGATGATGAGTTTTCATCATCTCTTGTGGGCCTGTCAAAGATGCAATCAGCTGACTGCTTATGGTCTTAAGCAACAGCTTTGGGAAAGAGGCCTACCTTTTGACACAGATTATTCAGTCAAAGGTAAGGAGCCATGGGACTATCAAAAAGTTTGATGATAAATAACTTTATACTTAATGCTAACTCTCTGAAATTGTTAAAAACTAAATCCAGACACTGAGAATATGTAAGTCAAAATTTCTGCCAAGTGAATCTAGCCCTGTGAAGTCTTTATATTCAAAATGTGGGACCTGGTTGACAAATAGGTCTTCCAATTATTAGTAATATCTGGGAGGTTTCAGATGAACCTTAATGCCTAAAACAAATTTTATGCCTTTATTATAGAGCACAAAGCTTTCCAAAGTGCAAATGATCAACCATAAATTGACAGTGCTCAGTTATGCATGCCATTGACCTCTTCCTTTTAACTCTCTGACATGCTTTTCATGTGATAGGCTTTTCAGAGCCTGCATAACATCTCAGGCAGAATGGTTGTCATACAACTGTACAATATCACAGTTTGCTCATTGTATGAATAAATCAATTTGACAGGGTTAGTGCCTAACCTGGAAAGTCTTGCAGCATGACTACTATATCTGGATCAACACCAAGAACCTCAGATTTTAGTAAATGAAGGAGGAGTTTCTGGGCCAAACCCTGTTGAGCTGGGCACCTACATTATACTGGATAAGTTATCAAATTTTTGCAAGATGACACAAACCAACCAGGAACTCTCTAGAGTTTACTCTTGATTACCAGCTGATTGCTGGATTGATGAGGAGTCATCCTCCCTGAATATTATTATAATTAACCTCAATAAATAGCAGGGTTCCTCCATCTCCTGGCTGTAGTACTTCAGGGTTAAAGACATTTGGATCCTCCAAAAACTAGATAGGATTTCCTTTTGAAACTATCCATTCATGTTAGGAAGGTAAGGATAGCTCACTGAAGCCCTTTTTGAGGTATTATAGGCCACCAACCCCAACATAAGCCTCCAACTGCTCTCCTCCATGTCTATCTATTCTAACTTAATTTGCCAAATTCTTATCCTCAACTTCCCCAGGAATGGTTCCAATAACCCAAGACTTTGGAAATGAAAATATTATTGAAATTGTGCTAGATTTTCAGCATGCTAGTTTAAAAACTCAGCTGTTGGCATTGACCTTTATGTTCTGAAATTGTCTAGATATCTGCCTGGATACTTCTGTGGCACGTAGATTACTCAGAAGGCTCTGGCCATAATCCAGGAAAGGAGGAGAGGTTTAGATAGGATATGGAGGGAGTAGAAGAGCAGGAGAAGATTTAAAGACTATTTCATGATTTTTAGTATAAAGTGTTGGAAGAATGGAGCTGCCATGAACTAAAATGGGAAAGGCAGAGGAAGAGTAGAATTTGGGAGATGGAGAATCAAAAGTACACTTTTTTGACGTGTTAATTTTGAGACATCTCTTAGCCATATAAGTGGAGATATTCACTAGGAAATTGGATATGTGAGTCCACAGTTCAGAAGAGAGGTTGCGATTAGGACTGGAGATATAATCTAGTTTAAAAAAAATCAAATATAGTTATCTTTAAAATTTTTTTAAATTCTTTAGAAACATTTTCCATGTTTCTCATTACAGCAGAAATATAGGTGCAAAATGCTAATTTTTATTACGTTAGGTTTTGTCTAAACATTAAACACAAATGAAGCTTATTTCATAAGTTAGCCAAGAAAATAGAAAACTTTTTAAGTATGAAAAATTAGAAAAATCATACCACGTAACTTTTTTGGTAAGTCAAATTGTTTATAATTAGGCATTTTAAATAGAATCTCAAGTTATTACATTGTTATATAGTTATTATATATTCTTAATATATTTTCTTTTTATATAAACTGGAATATGGTAGATTACATTCCTTTAAAATGTAATCTCTGTAAGAAGTAATGTTAAATAATGGAATGTATCACATATGAAAGCCAGCATTACAACTTTCTAGTCACCTAGATAATTATGGTATAATGTATAGTCTGCCCCCTACTTCCAGTTAAACATAATATATTACCACCTATTTATCTACTAAAACACTTTCCCCAGGCACCCTACAAACTTTCCCTTTTCTAATTCCAATATCTTATAGATTTACTTGCCTACTTAAAATTGGCCCCTCTGGGATTACAATCTATTTTTTCAATCTATTTTAATTTACCTTGAGGGCTAGAAGATTCTCCACAGTGCAGTTTTTATCAAGGGAAATCGATTTTCCGATAATCTCCCGGAGAGCCTCCCAGTGCCTTGGCTTGAGGCAGGGGTTTCCCAGTGCTGTGATGATAGGCAGCTCTTGCTTGAATTCTGTCACTGATTGTTTAAGATGTGTTAATATATCATTTTTGGGTAAACCTACAAGTAACAATGAATCAAGGCAGGCTTATAATATGTTCATCATATTTTTTAGCCAAACAAATTGAGACAATACTAATTTTTCCTTAATAATGAATGTAATATTAGTTTATTAGTTATCAGTCTAAATTAAAATATAAAATTGTGACCTTTTTAACACCAATCTTTCTTAAGAGTCATCTAAGGATTAAAATAAAGAAAAATAATTGTCAAAACTGGTGACTGAAACCCAAGATTTATCAGGGCTAAGTGGTCTTGGAACATGTGATGACTGGGATAGTCACTACCATAGCGCTTCCCAGATTTTCACTGGCAAGACAAATAGATAGACAGGTTATACGCATACACACATTCAGAAGCTGGTATAATGTATAGCTTGCCCCCTACTTCCAATTAAACATACTTTCTTATCACTTATTATTTACTAAAATACTTTTCTAGGCACCCTACAAACTTTTCCCTTTTCTAATTCCAATTTCTTATAGATGTACTTGCATAAAGCAAGTAATAGGTATTTACTTGCCCTGTAACCCAGTGATAGGTTAGGGCTTTTAAATTTTCTAAGTAAGGAAGAGCATCATGGGGAAAATTGCATCACTGCTATCATTTCATAAGTGAAACATTTTAATGCTAAAATGTAGGAAATGTAGGTGATGACTTTGTCATATACCATCATTAGCCTGTCCTCTGGCATTGACAAGCCACTGATGTAGAGAACTCAAAACCTAAGCAGTTGAAGGTTCAACCATAGGTTTCTAAACTTACTAACTTACCATACCCCTTTCAGAAAAATAATCCCTCTGCACACCCTTGAACCTTTCCACCACCCCCTCACTTTTATTCAATGTCCCCCAATTGTACCCAAGTCTACTACCACCTCCTTGGGTCATTTCAATATCCCTCACCCCCGTGGCAGTATGTCCAACTTTGGGGATCTGTGCTGGAACCTTTATAACATTTTTATTCAATATATAAAAGAAATAGGGAGGGAATAGAGAAAGAGCCAAAGAATGGGACCGAGGAGAACTAAAAGTTACACTCACACTTTTTTTTTTTTTTTGTGGTACTGGGGATTGAACTCAGGGGCATTCTACCTCTGAGCTACACCCCCAGCCCTATTTTTTATTCTTTATCTTGAAACAGGGTCTCAGTAAGTTGCAGAGTGCCTCACTAGGTAGCTGAGGCTGGTCTCGAACCCAGATTCTCCGGTCTCAGCCTCCCAAATGCTGGGATTACAAGCATGTGCCACCACGCCAGGCACACTCACACTCTTAAAAAGCAAATTTGTACACATAGGGCTTTCTTCTATAAATCCATAATGAATGGTGAAATTTTTTTCAAGACTTGGATAAATAGGAAGTCAAGAGAATAACTGTTTTTTGCCAGTTTCAACTTTGGCAAACGGAAAGATTTTGTCTGGCAAACTATGGACATAAGAATATGTTGTCTAAACCAGGCTTGGTGGTGCATGCCTATAATATTTTGTGATAGTTATATTTTTTATAGTTTATAAGCAAAATAAAGTGTTTGTTGTTGATTTTTTTTTTGACCAGGAGCTTTTCTGGAGAAGAACTTTAAGCTTGAAGTATAGCTGAGTGATAAGAGAGGAGTCTTTTCAAAAAGTGAAGATAATCTCTTGTCCAGGTGGAACCAAACTTTCCTTTTGGAAAAGATATGATCTTATGGAATGCTCTCATAGGAATAGCATCTCTGCATTGACAAGGTTTCAAATTTGATGGTTAGCATAAGGAAAACCTCTCAAAATGACTTTTTGGCTTTTTCTCCCACTGTCCAAAGGATACTGGAGGCATAGGATAAGCATAGTATAGAAGATTCTACAGATAGACCCTTATTATTAGAACATCTTTGGCCAATACCCTAGGAAGAGTCAGAATCAGAGCAAGAATCCAAGTAGTCGTAGAACCAACTTTTAAAGAATAAAAAAATCATTACTAATTACTTAATTTTTTTCTTTTTGGCAAAGCTTTGATCTCTTTCTTGCTTCAACAAACAATTCCTACCTAATGTCCAGACTGTTTCTCCAGCCATAATGGCCAGCACTGAGAACTGGTAAAGAAACAAGGCTGGAATAATAATTGTGCTGTCAAGAAGCCATTGCACATGTAATTCTATGTGGGTGGGGAAATTGGAGAAACACGCTTTTACCTTTTTCTAGTACAATGATCATATGCAGCCACTTAAAAACATTTCTCTGTAGTAATTCTACATCAATTTTTTGAAGAGAACATTTCCTCCATTCCCAGAAGTGTGCTCTCCATTCTTCTTGTGCATCCCACAGTATTTTCCTCAAAGTTATATCACGTTCAATGTCAGAGATATCTGAGAGCACAATCTGTGTGATTTCTTCCATATTAAGAGTATGCATCTGACTTTGGGCATCCTCGAAATGATCCTGATAATTTGAATATGCTTTAGCTTTGTTGACCAAACTCGTGGCTTCCGCAGACAGAGTCTGGATGATTTCCTTTGCTGTTGGCACTCGAGTACTAGCACATAGCAGTACAGGAGTTCTGATCTAAAATAATAGTTAGACATTCTGAGAAACCGAAATACCCACAATTTAAGAATGTTTTATTGAAAATTGTATTAGCATATGATCTAAGCTTCAGCATGATAAGCGAGTGAAACTGGCACTATCAACTACCGTTTGGCCCACACCAAGGCTTGGGGAGATTTTCAGGGTTTTTTAGCCCATTTTATGCCAAGGGCCCCTTATGCAGTCTGTTGAAGTCTATGGTAAAAAGTTACTGAATTGCCTACATTCATTCACAGGTGAAGAAAATGCTAAAATCTAGTGA
Source organism: Graphiurus murinus (assembly GCA_004027655.1). Lineage (NCBI taxonomy): Eukaryota > Metazoa > Chordata > Mammalia > Rodentia > Gliridae > Graphiurus > Graphiurus murinus. Next base: position 9,098 of record PVLC010007416.1, on the reverse strand, counting down.
GAGGTTACTGAAAATAGAAATGTTTTATTTCCCATTCACTAAAATGCTGTCTGTGGTAAGAATCTGTGTTGAGAATTACATTGAATGATTTAGCCAAGATTCCATAGAAAACACAGTACTACATAAAACTTAAGTTTTTAGTGAGAAAAACAAAAAACTTACTTTGGCTTTTAAATTACTAACTTCTACTCGCAGACCAGTGATACTTGCTTCCAGATTTTCCCTGAATTTCACCATAGTTCCATCTCTGTTTGTTTCACTTAACTTCATAGATGTTTTCAGTTGTTGAAGCTTCATAAAAAGGATCTTATATATGGCAATTTGCTCTGCTGAAGTATCAATCTGGTAATAGCTTACAACAGAATACAGCTGAGAAATTTTTAAGTATTCTTTTTCTAATTGAGATATTTTTGAGGATATAACATCCAAAAAAGTAAAGTGTTCCACAAATTCTTCTATTTCAGTGGGTTCAGATTCCAGCTGTTGTATTGATGATTCTATAATCTGAAACCATTAACATGTCAATTGTGGAAGACTAATTACTCTTTCTCTGACTTCTATAAATAAATTTTAGAAAAATAAAGGTATAATCTGGATATGATTCTAAATATTATTTAAATAATGTGGCATTAACAAGATCAAATTATTCTATTGTTAACAGAAGGCATTGAACATATTTCACATGTAAAAAAATGCTACTGAGACTTAAAAGAAGTACTATTGTTTTCAAGGAATAAATAAGACAAATAGCACGAGTATGGCTGACATGTGAATAGTGGGTAATCATTATCTCCACTTTTTGAGCATCTATGTTCTAAAATCTTTAGGTATGTGATCTTACTTTATTCAGAGAGTTTGCTAATTAGGTGTTATTTTTCTCTAGTTTGCACAAGAGGAAACTGAGTCTTAAAGGGATTAATTATCCTAACATCAGAAATATGTACAATTTTAAGTAATTGAAATTCTAAACTCAAATTATAATTTTTCATAGTTTTCTTTATGTTTCAAGGACTCTTAAAGAATAATCCTGTATACTTTTATATAACTTTGGAATCAAAACCAATTCAATTTTCAATCTTCACATATTTGAATTGCTTGTATATGTCTCTAATTTTTCAAATGCGTTATTCTATTTGATTATAAGAATTAGATGTAAAAATTTCAGTATAAAATGTTTATAAATTAGGTAGTCATCTATTATTCTATCACCCAAAGATAACCACTATTAACACCCATAAAAATTTTTACTATTGTGTGTGTCTATCTCTTTTATCATAGAGTTTATATGAGTAGGTTTAAAAATCAGAGAGATGATTGATTCTCAATCATGGTATTTACTAACAGTGTGAATCTAAGAAAATAGTTTTAATAAATTAGGCATCCTCATTTGTAGTTGTGAGAATCAAATAAAATAACTTATAATGGGGTTATAATGGTACCTGGCACTTGGAAAGTGCATCAAGAGTGATAAAAAATAGAAGACTGAGTAAACATTTTGTCTCCAATCATCAAACATAATTAAATGCCCTCAAATATTTAAGAATACAGATCCATATCACAAAGAAAACAGATAAATCCAATCTTGCACAAAGAGAGTAGAAAAAGGTAAAATGTACCCAAACTTCTCTTTTGATATTAGCAATATGTTGATAGGAAAAAGCAAATAAGTATGGTAAAGGAAAAGGAAATCATAGAGCAAGGTCACTTATAATGCAAAAATCTTAAAAATAATATGTATGTTTGTATATGTACAGGGTGGCAAGATAAATCTATCAATTTGGATGTGAAATTAACCTTAGAAAGCAATTCATGTAATTCCCCACATTAAAAGATTAATGGGAAACAACTGCAAGATTTTCTCAATAGATTCAGTTAATAAGGATCTGATAAAATTCAGTTATGAAAAAATTCTTATCAAATGAGAAAGGAAGTTTCCTTAACCATATAAAGGTAAGATGTCAAAAGCTTTGAGAAGTGAAAATATACTTGAGGACTTGCAGCAGCCAGGAAGAGGATAAATAAGCAGAAATTTCAGAACAAGTTCCTAAGGAGAAAATCATAAAAGCTCAGAAACAAATTTATGGGACCAAAAACTATGATTCATCTGACTATTTGGGAATTTGGTTCACAGTGTGACTATGTGCCGGGAAGTGTTTAAAAGCATTGTAGATAATAACAGAGAGCAAGATGGCAGAATAGGACTCTCTAGTGACCATCCACTTGCAGAAACATCAATTTGAACAACTATCCATGTGTGAAAATAATTCACAATTTCTAAGGAAACATAGGGCAAGATCATGATACATATGGTATCACAGAAATAAGAAAAATTATATTAAATAGGGTAAAAAGGATAGTTTTATATTACCTTCCCCAAACCCCAGGCCACACAGCCCAGAGAAATCTACTGTCTCCTGGAGAGAAAGAAGGAGCTGAGCACAGGGCTTTGCTTTGGATCCCAACATTGAGCAGCATCGACAGGCCCCACAGTCCTAAACTACCCACGAGCTGAGCCCTAGATCCACTTCACGCCTGTGAAGCAGACTCCAACTCTGGACTGCACCACCAGTTTGACTCTGCAGCCCTGGGCTCTACACAACCTTTAGTGTTAGTCCAGCCCCAATAGTCCCAGGCCTGCCTCAATGTCAAAATGGCACCAGTGGTCACAAGCTTCAAGGCTGATCCTTGAAGACATAAAAGCTCCAGGTCCACTGTAGGAGACCAAATCAACAGATTCACTCCAGTGGACCAGGCTCTGGGCCTGTCCACATGCTGATCCAGGTACCAGGCAAGCCAGCCCACTTACTCCAGCAGCAAGGTTTCCCATGGATCATGCCAGAATGCCTTCCTAGAATCTCTGGGCTGGCTAAATAGTGAAAATTTTATCCAGACAAAGGCAATCTGCAAAATCTATGTCTTTGAATATGCAAACATCAACGCATGATCACAGGATTAAGAACAATCAGAAAAACATGACATTACCCAAAGGACAAAAACAAAGCGTCTTTTGATAATTCTAAGGCAATTGGAGATGAATGAATTGCCTGATGAATAATTCGAAATACATTTTTGGCTTGAGCCCAAGATGGCGTCTGAGTGAAACATCTCTCCTCAGGCACTGTGAGCTCAAATCAAATTTGCCATAAAAGCAGCTTCTTGATGGATGAAAAAAGTGACAAAAAAGTGAACAAAACAACGAGATTTGAACTACAACCTAAGGGACACCAGAAAGTCGAGCAGGGAGAGACCCCAGAAGGCTTGACCGTGCGGCAGAGGCCCCAAGCCCCAGAGCCATGGCCACGGCGGCCTTTAAGCCTTTAAGCCCACCCAGCACACCCAGCAGCCAGGCGTGGAGTAAGCGACTCCAGAACTCCACACCCTAACCTGGTGGTAGATTCCTGCACCTTCCACAGTGACTGGAACCTGCATTTCAACCAGCGTAAGCCCCCGTGGGACCACCCCAGCTCACCTCTGGCGCCAGAGCCGGAGCAGCGAACAACTGCAATGTAGAGCTTGAATCAAAACTGCCACAAACACAGTTTCTTGACAGAAGGAAAGAAAAGCAAAGCAGCAAAGAAAGTGAATAAACCAACAAAAACAGCTGAACAGAACCCAGGGAGAACAAAGGAGCTGGCGCGCACGTGTGGCAGTGGCATACACTGCAAACTGGCAGCCACCATCTTGGCAGCCACCATCTTGGCAGTCTCAAGGAGCAGCATCTATTAGCACCAAGACCCCCAACAACCTCCTGCGCACCTAACGACCTGAAGTGGAGAAATCGACTACAGAATCCCACACCCTAAACAGGCAGCATATCCCCACAGGAGCAACAGTGATCAAGAACACCTGAAACACCCTAGATCACCTCTCTCACTGGAACCAGAGCATCAGTATCTGTAAGTTAAATTGCACCCTCCAGGTGTGAGGGCCCCTATACAAAGTGCAGACTCAGTCACCCGCTCTTCAAGCGATTGGATAGAGCAGAAGTGCGGGAGGGTCCCAGTACACACAGAGCATAAGGAACCTCCAGGCAGCCTGGAAAATGCCCTGCATATAGTTTGCACTCCTGCCACCACCGAAGGCAGAGAGAGAGACACAGACAAGCCCTGTGGAGAGCTCAGAGACACAAGCTTGCAGCAGGAGAGGCATCAACAGAACCGCCTGCCTGCACTGATAGAGCAAATAAGAATGCCAGAGACACACTCCAAAATTTAAGCTCTGTACTTACAAACTAGCAGGGTTTTTTATTTTGTTTCTTGTTGTTGACATTGTTTTTTGTGTTTTTGTTGTTGTTGTTCTTTCTGTGTGTTATGTTTTATTTGTTTTTAATCTGTTTTCATTTTGTATTGCCTTGATTTATTTATGTTTGTTTGGATGATTGGTTGCCTTGCTATTTTTTGCTTAGTTTGTTGACTCTTCTCCTCATCCCCTTTACAAGCTTCCCTCCCTCTCTCCCACCTATATTCTTCTCCTCAACACTTTTTCTCTTCTCTTTTCTTTTTCCTTTTTTCCCTGACTCATATCAAGACCATTTCATACTACCACACTTAAAACTCTACATTGGCTACCAGAATCCCCTGACACTTACCATCTCTAATCTCTACAATGTATCATCTCAACACACTCAACAACTTATTCCACTGGACCATATACTCTACTTTATCCTATTCTTACATTCATCACTGTGACTTCTCACCCAACTTTACCACTGAACACAACCAGTTCCTGGATAGACTAGTGGACACCTCTAAACCCCCGCTGCAGAAATCGGATGAGAAAACTTGCAAGAGCACCAAAGATATAAATCTAAGAACAGGGGAACCATGAGAAGGAAAAATAGCAAAGAAACAATGAGCCACCACAACCCGTCAATCACAGATCTCATCGACCCAGAATGGCAGAGATTAACAGAAGAACAATTCAGATGTTTAATACTAGAAACAATACAGGATTTTCAGAAAGAATGTAGAGAGAGTTGGAAAGAAATAAAGGAACAAATAAACAAAGAATCTGACGACCTGAAAAGGAACCAAAAGGAAGTGAAAGATGCAATAACTGAAGGGAAGGCATCAATACAAACTATAAACAGTAGATGAGACCACATGGAAAATAGAATATCACTCTTAGAAGATGACCATTCCAAAAATGAATCCATAATGCATAATTTAGAAAAAAAATTTGACAGTATGAATTGGATATCGATGAGATCTGGGACAATTTTAAAAGAACTAACCTAAGAATAATAGGCATAAAAGAGGGATTGGAAGTTGAAACTTATGGAATTAAATGATCTTTTCAAAGAAGTAATATCAGAGAATTTTCCAAACATAGAAAGAGAAGTTGACACATAGATACAGGAAACATATAGAACTCCCTCGAGACAAGACCAAAGAAGAGGTTCTCCACGCCACATAATAATCAAGTTGACTAATGTAGAGGCTAAGGAGAGAATTCTAAAGGCAGCCAAAATAAAAGGCCAAGTGACATTCAGAGGCAAACCAATCAGAATCACTCCAAACCTCCCAAACCAAGTCATGAAAGCCAGGAGGGGCTGGAGTAACATATTCCAAATTCTGAAAGAAAATAACTTGCAGCCAAGATTCTCCTACCCAGCAAAACGCTCTCAAAATTGATGGGAATATAAAAACCTTCCATGACAAACAGAAACTGAAAGAATTTATGTCTTCCAAACCAGCATTAGAGAAAATACTCAAAGAGATTAACTACAAAAAAGAACTAGCAAGTAAATGTCAGAAGCAGAGAAACAATAATTTCCAGGAAGCAAACAACTAAGCAAAGAAGAATAAACACCACCAAAAACAGAAGTCAAAACTTAAAATGTTAGGAATTAAAATCATCTCTCAATAATCACACTGAATATAAATGGTCTCAACTCCCCAATAAAAAGGTACAGGGTGGCAAAATGGATCAAAACCCAGAATCCATCTACATGCTGCCTGCAAGAAACACACCTTACAAGCAAACACTCCCAGAAATTAAAGGTGAGGGGCTGGAGTAAGGTAATCTATGCCAATGGAACTCGAAGACAAGCAGGAGTAGAAACCATGACATCAGATAAATCAGACTTCAAGCCTAAGCTTATCAGAAGAGACAAAGCAGGGCATTTTTTACTAGTAAAAGTAAAAATTCAGCAAGAGGAAATAATAATTATCAACATCTATGCCACAAACACAGGTGTAGCCACTTTCATAAAACAAACTCTGTATGATATAAAGACACACATAGATCCCAATACAGTAATACTGGGAGACTTCAATACTCCTCTCACATTACTAGGCCAATCTTCTAAACAAAAGGTCAGTAGAGATGCCTTATATCTAAACAATATCATAAACCAAATGGACCTATTAGACACATACAGAATATTTCACTCAACTACAGCTGAATTCACAGTTTCCTCAGCTGTACATGGAACCTTCTCCAAAATAGACCACATTCTGGGCCACAGAGCGAGCACTGGCAAATTCAAAAAATGCAACATAATTCCCTGCATCTTTTCAGACCACAATGGAATGAAACTAGAAATGAACTCTAAGAAGACCCAAAGTAACCATGTAAACACATGGAGACTGAATACCACATTGCTGAATGAGGAATAGGTCATAGAAGAAGTAAGGGGAGAAATTAGAAAATTCCTAGAAACCAATGAAAACAGAGATACAACATATCAAAACCTCTGGGACACTTTGAAGGCAATAGTAAGAGGAAAATTTATAGCACTGAGTGTCACATAAAAAGAACAGAAAACCACCAAATAAATAATCTAATGACACAGCTCAAAGCTCTTGAAAAACAAAACAGTCCAACCCCAAAGCTAGTAGAAGACAAGAAATGATGAAAATAGGAGCAGAAATTAATGAAGTACAGAATAGAAAACAACACAGAAAATCAACAAAACCAAAAGCTGGTTTCTTGAAAAAATTAGATAGATAAACCATTGGCCAACCTAACCAAAAGAAAGAGAGAATCAACCCAAATTACCAAAATAAGAGATAAAAAGGGTGATATCACCACCAACAGTATGGAAATAGAGGATCACCAGAAACTATTTTGAAAAGTATACTCCAATGAAATGGAAAATCTAGAAGAAATTGACAAATTTCTAGAAGCATATAAACTCCCTAAATTGAGTCAAGAAGATATAGAAAACTTAAACCGACCAATAGCAATCAAGGAGATAGAAACAGCAATAAAGATTCTACCATAAAACAAAAGCCCAGGATCAGATGGTTTCCCAAGTGAATTATATAAAATATTTATAGAAGAACTAATCTCAATACTCCTCAAACTATTCCATGAATTAGAAAGAAACAGGACCCTCCCAAACACAGTCTATGAAGCCAACATCACATTAATACCAAAGCCAAATAAAGATAGCTCAAGAAAAGAAAACTATAGGCCTATATCATTGATGAACTTAGATGCAAAACTGTTAAACAAAATACTAGCAATGTACCTTCAAAACCACATCAAGAAAATTATACACCATGACCAAGTCAAGTTCACCCCAGGGATGCAAGGTTGGTTCAACATATGAAAACAATCCATGTAATTCACCACATAAACAGAATCAAAGACAAAAATCACATGATCATCTCAATTGATGCTGAAAAAGCACTTGACAAGATCCAACACCCATTCATGCTAAAAACACGTCAGAGAATCAGAATAGAAGGAACCTTCCTCAAAATAATAGAAGCAATATACAATAGGGCCACAGCCAACATCATATTAAATGGAGAAAAACTGCAAGAGTTTCCACTAAAAACAGGAACAAGACAAGGGTGTCCCTTATCACCTCTTCTGTTCAGTATAGTACTTGAGACTCTAGCCAGAGCAATAAGACAAGAGAAGGAAATCAAAGGGGTAAAAATAGTGAAGGAAGAACTAAATCTATCCCTTTTTGCAGATGAAATGATACTATACTTAGAAGACCCAACAAAGTCAACCAAAAAACTTATAGAATTGATCAACAAATTTAGCAAAGTGTCTGGATACAAAATCCATCTTAAAAAATCAGAAGCTTTCCTGTATGCCAACCATAAATCCACATAGACCAATGGAGCAGAATAGAAGACTCAGAAACAGACCACATGCTTACAGTCGATTGATTTTTGACAAAGGAGCCAAAAATATACACTGGAAAAAAGATAGCCTCTTTAACAAATGGTGTTGGCACAACTGGCTAACCATATGCAAGAAAATAAAAATAAACCCCACTTTCTCACCCTGCACAAGAGTCAACTCAAGGTGGATCAAAGACCTGGAAGTTAGGCCAGAGACCTTGCAGCTACCTGAAGAGAGCATAGGACCAACACTTTAACACATAGGCACAGGTAAAAACTTTCTCAACAAGACCCCCAAAGCACAAGCAACTCAAAGGAAGATCAATACATGGGATTGCATTAAACTGAGGAGCTTTTGTGCAGCAAAGGAAACTATCAAGAACCTCAACAGAGAGACCACAGAGTGGGAGAATATATTTGCCAGCTACTCTTCTGATAGAGGTCTAATATCTAGGATATACAGAGAACTCAAGAAAATCACAGCTAAGAAAACAGATAACCCAATCAAAAAATGGGAAAAGGATCTAAATAGACACTTCACAAAAGAAGAAATACAAAAATGGCCAATAAATGTATGAGGAAATGTTCCACATCATTAGCAATCAGAGAGATGCAAATCAAAACTACCTTGAGATTTCACCTAACTCCAGTCAGAATGGCAATCATCAAAAACACGGATAACAACAAATGCTGGCGGGGGTGTGGAGAAGTGGGAACCGTAATACATTGTTGGTGGGATTGCAAATTAGTGCAACCACTTTGGAAAATAGTGTGGAGGATCCTCAGACAAATGGGAATGAACCTACCATATGATCCAGCAATATCACTTCTGGGTATCTACCCAAAAGAATGCAAACTAAACTATCAGACCGATGCATGTGTATCTATGTTTATAGCTGCACAATTCACAATTGCCAAACTATGGAATCAGCCAAGATGTACATCAACAGATGAATGGATTACAAAACTATGGGATATGTACACAATGGAATTTTACTCAGCCATAAAGAA
>PVLC010007415.1:16873-63660 GCA_004027655.1 Graphiurus murinus | reverse complement strand
AGTTGCGGAGTGCCTCACTAGGTAGCTGAGGCTGGCCGCGAACCCGGATCCTCTGGTCTCAGCCTCCCGAATGCTGGGATTACAAGCGTGCGCCACCACGCCCGGCTTAGAGTGGTTTTTAATCTAGTATGTCCAAGGGCAACACAAGCTGGCCATGGCAGTGGTTCTCAGAAAGAGAATGAAGGAGACACCCGCCCCCCCCCCCAATGGTTGACTAACAACTGGGGACATGCCCTTCCTCACTAGAGTTGGTAAAGCAGAAAGTCCAATGCCATGGCAGTTAAGATCAGCCAGGCTACAGTGGCTGGCATTCAGAAGCCCACGCTAGTGTTTGCTATTAAACAATGACATTGTAGGTTTTAAGATCTTTATTCACTGCATATTTGAATAGGCTTATTCTGCCTACCCACTGTTAATACTTTTCACCTCTACATTTTGAACATGTTTTCCATTTTTTTTAATATTTAGTGTTGAGAAAACTGCTTTTAATCAGTTTTACATTCTTTGTAAGCGATGTCTTTTATGGGGAGCTTTTACACTTCTAGTGCTCCAAGATTTCACAATGGGTCCATTTGTTTCAATTTCCCTTTTCTCTTGGAACTACATTTCTTAACACTTTAAGTATTATTTTATTCATTTGGCTGAAAATTTCTAAGATTACATCTGCATCTCTTGTTTTAGTGGCTGTGTTACTTGAATATTCATCCCATTTGTTACCTGGATTTTTTTCCCTCTATGTCTAACCGTTTTTTATGTTTAGCTGTTTTTGTTTCAAACAAGGTTCTCCTTTCTGACTAAAGATGTGTTAAGATTCTGCTTGCCCAGAGCAGTGGCACATGCATGCCTGTAATTCCAGTACTTGAGCGGCTGAGACAAGAGGATCACAGGTTTGTGGTAAGCCTCAGCTACTTAGTGAGAACCTGTTTCAAAATAAAAATAGGGCTAGGGGTGTAACTTGGAGGTAAGATGCCTCTGGGTTCTATTCCTAATATCAAAGAATATTCTGCTTCAATTTGTTACCCGATTTCTTTTTCAGTGCTGAAGATTGAACTGAAGGGCACCGTACTTCCAAGCTACATGCCCAGCCCTTTTATTTTGCAACAGCATCCCACTAAATTGCTGATATTGGGTTCTAACCTGTGATCCTCCTTTCTCAGCTTTGGAAACACTGGGATTATGGGGGTGCACTACTGCTCCAGGCTTGGAAGTATTTCTTACATACTGGCTTCCCTCAAGCTTAAGACGTGGCACTGTTATATAAACTAAGAATATGTAGTCTGAGAGTGCTATTCTAGATACTTTTGTTATCTTTAAGTGCTATTAATCCCATTTTACAGATTATTAAACTGAGGCAATAAAGAGCTAATAACTCACCCAAAGCCACAGAGCTAATGAGTTCTAGAGACCGGACACAATCCTATAGAACCCCATTCCTTCCTGAGTAATACCAGCCATGAGACCCTGAGAAGTCTGACCTAAGCTTGCAAGCTCACTTTTTGCTCCTGAAAATTACCCAAATAGCTGCTATTGGCTCACAGTAGAGGGAGGAGCAGAGGCTACCCCCTCAGTGCAGTGAAATAATGGCCTCCGTACAAGCCTGGTGCCTACATCCACCTGTAGCTAGGAGGAGGCAGCTCCTAGCTGCACATCCCCACTTCACATCCTTCAGGTGGGGACCATTATTTCTATACCAAGAACTCTTGTTTAAGCTTAGTTCTGCATTTATTTTCAGGAAAACTCCACTCCACCCTTTTGTAAGCTTCAAATATGTATGAAGGGGAGGAGAACATTGAGATTTAAGGTCTCGCTGCTTACTTTCTATCTCCTTGCACTGGTTGAATTTACCAAATCTTGACCCCTGACAGTACTTTGGGGGCCCATTGGAGAGCAGATATTTCTCTTTTTAAAGTCTAGTACACCCGCTGTCACTTGGGATGCTCTTACCAATGCCACACCTTGATGAAATCAACACTTCAAACTTAGACCTAATTATAATGCAAAACAGATTTATTTTTCACAGACAGCAGTGAGAATTAGGAAACTAGAAAGGAAAGCAGTGATAAGCAAGTGGCAATGGTCAAGACTCAAACAGCCGACTTTAGCACCAGCTGCTGCAGGAAGAGTTGCAGTGCTGCCCTTGGAAGTTAGGTCTCTTCACCTGACGCGGCTGCCTCCATCATCTTTTCAGCCAGTTTTTCCTGCTGCATCAGCTCCTCTAATTTTTTCCGATAAGCAATTTGGTCTGTCAGGTAGTTTTCGACCTTTTGCTGTTTACTCAGGAAATCCTTCAGGAAGTTTAAGAGCTTCAGAAATAAAAGACTCACATTAAGGACTGTGTCAGCAGTAAGAGACCAAGGACTCAAATTTTAACCCATGGACTAGCAGTCATGGGAGCATGTCAAAAACACTAAACTGAACTGGAGAAGGAAGGAGGAGGAAGGGAATGGGGCGGGAATTGGGGAAGGGTTAAATGAGAAATGTATGCATGTATGCCTCTACCAGCTTGTACTTAACAAAAATGTATGATTACAATGCACCAATAAAAAACAAGACAAAAAAGAAAACAAACAAAACAGAATCTCTAGGTCTACCTCCAGAGTCCCATTTTAAAAAGGGACTAAGTGATTCATATGCATGAAGTTCCAGAAGCCCTGATCAAAGACATTGAAGACCTCCAGGTGAACACAAGCATTCACTTCAGTGAGTGTTAGGGTGGCTCAGAGGTACAGATTACCTTCACAAGATACGACTGCAGTGGTTTTTCAACCCTATTTGTATTATATGGAGATTGAGTAGTTTGAGTAGTTGCTCAGAGACCATTTTCAAAGATTGAGATTTCAATGGTCTCACATAAGGACCAGGCATCTGTATCTCTTCAGGGCTCCCTAGCAAGTCCAGCATTTTACTAATGTTGAGAACTTTGATGCCAGAACACAGTGTGGTTCTCAAAGTATGGTCCCAGACAGTAGCAATATAACCTACCAGCTTGTTAAAACACCACACTTTGGACCTTTCTGAAACTAAACAATTCAGAGTGAATCTCAGCATTTTGCGGTAGTGACTCCAAGTGATTCTGGTGCCCAATATGCTTAAGCATTTCTGCTCAAGGAGATTTACAAGCTATCACCACAACAACTTTGTTTGATCATCCAGAGAGCATTACTCCTAAGACTTTACTTTCTATTGAGTTTCATTATTTAAGTGAGATCATTAGCAGGACCCCTAACCCCCATTCCCAAACTACTTCTAGAAATAAGTTCCATGATCCGTTGCCCTTGGTCGTTTCTAGCAGCAAACCATAATCTAGAAGTAAAAAAGGATGCTACTGGCTAGCTCTATTTAGCTACTTACATGAGTGTCATCAGCATTAGAAGCTGAGGCTTGCAGGTCTTCCAGGGCCTTGGTTATTGTATTTTCTATCTTCAGAAGAGATGTTAGGGCTTGTACAGGAGTCCCCCATTTATCTATATCAGACCTCTGTTAGAATTAGGAGAGTCAGTTTACAATCTCAGGCAGAGTGTTAGAACATTCCACTTTCTGCACAGGATACCTAGATTTGCACTGCCCAGTGGTTTCTAAACTTTGTAGCACAAGGGAATCAGCCAGGAATCTTAAATACTGTTGCCTTGCTCAAATGCCAGCACTCTGATTTAATTGATATGAGTAGTACGGCCATCAAGAATTTCAAAAGATTGCCAGGTGATTTTAATGTGCAACAAAGCAAAGGTACCAAGAGTGTATTGCACTGGCATATATGCAATTATCTCATTAGCTTCGGAATTCTATGGTAATGGCTCAATTTGTTATTAGCAAGCATTTACTTTTTAATGGAGCTGGAGTTGAAAAAGCAAAAGCAAAAAAAAAAAAAAAAAAAAAAAACAACAAAAAAAGAATAAGTAGGTATGCTTCTGGATGTAATAATTCCCAAATGAGGTTCAAATTGTTTCTTCAGAGTGTCTGCCCTGGGGTAGGGGGAAATTTATTCACGACACTGAAGAGATAGTCATATTAAATAATTGAACCTGTAATTGCATTAGATTACTGATCTGCAATAGGATGCTAATTCCTCTGCTAAAGTCATGAGTAGTGCTTCTTAAACTATACAAAGCATTGAGAACATTTGGAGAGCCCTTAAGATCTAGTTTCTTGGGTCCCACCCACAGGGCATCTATTCCATAGTCCTGGGGTGGGGCCCATGAATTTGTACTCCTCCTGATCACAGGTAGCCCTGGTGCTGATGATCCAGGGACCCCTACTTGGTGTAGCTCTTTGAGAAAGGCCAAACATGCCTTCAGTGGTTAAAACTTACCCAAGAAGATGTTGACACAATGCTTGTTCTCAAGGTCACTTGCTAACGAGCCCATGGAAGAACATGAATAACCTAACAAGATAGGTAGCAACTCATTGTCTTCTAAACTTGGAGAGGCCCCATAAAATCATAGAAAATTCTATTCACCTGAATAAGTGGAAGGGAGATGTTACCCTTACGTTGTTTTAGGTATTTTAGTAACCGCTTTGAGTGAAACCTCTTCACCTCAGCCTGGTCCTCAAAGAACATGATAAAGGAAGGCATCTGGATCCCCGTTTCGTCATTATAATAGCAGGCCTGGGTTAGGGGCAAGAATACAAAAAGACTGGGGTGAGAGAAGCTATATTAAGACAGGAATCTTACACAAACTTACTTGGTTTCAGTTGCTCAAGAAAGAAATTTATCATTCTACCTAAAATATCAGCCATCCAGATTCCAACATGCTAATGCCTAAACTTTGGAGAGTATGGCCTATTTTAGGGTCAGACCTATCACCCTACATTTAATCCACTAAATGTGTGGATCCATGACAAAAATCCAGCATAAATTAAGTGAAACTTCAGAGTCAGTCTACTTCATGAATCCTAACACATCTACATTAACAATGACATAACTGATAGCTCTACAACTGTTTATTCTGTCTGCTTCTGGTCTCATTACTGTGGTCCATGGTTTGCCATCACAATCCTTAATCATAGCATCACAGTGAAGCAAGATCTCAGTCAATGAACTGCTGCTTCACCTAGAATCAGAGCACAAATATGACCATAACCACGACTAATGAGATAGTAAATTTACCATCACCCAGATCAGAGCTAAAACCATTCTCACAATTGCTCAAGAGCCCATACTAACCATGGATAAGTAAATATCACTGATATATAGCTGGTGAGCTGCTACTCTGTTAATATCAACTTCACATTCTTTAGAAACAGGGTCCGTGTTTTCCTCTTCCATCTTAGTGCTGGGGAAATGCAGGCATCTGATGTACTGCCCACTAACCTAGAGAACGTCTTAAATACTAAAAGAGGTGTAGCCCGCTCCCTTCTTATAAAATGAAATTGCATCCAGTTGAGATTAACAGCTGTGAATCTTCCAAAGAGGCTGCTGTTCTGAATGAAGAATCAATCCGACTAGAGAAAAGAATGCTAAAAAGGGGTGGGGTCAATCTTCCTAACTACCTCAGTCAATGCTCAGGGCTTTTTCTCATCTCATCTTCTGTGATTTGAGAAGACTGATACAGTTCCTAATGAGTCAAATATTAACAGAATGGATGCATTACCTTTAATTTTTTCCATTTCTCAAAACTGATCATGGCACATCATAGTAGATCTCAGGGTATGTCTAAGAAGAATGGTGGAGTTCTGTATCAATATCATATTAGTTGAGGGGTTTAGGGCAGATTTAATTGAGAAATTGGTGTTTTAAATTGGCCTGGGATGGCAGGCAGAGAGTAGAAAGATGGAAATGAAGAGAAGCATTCCACCTGGAGAACAGGTGCATGAATGCTTCAGATACCCGATGAGGCCCTGGTGTTTCCAGGCAAGTGCATCACCACTGAGTTGTATTCTCAAGGCAGTTTTCTCCAAATTAGGTTAGATTGTTCCTGCTGGGAACCTTTTGGTCCTTCCTCAAACTATCTCCCAGAGGTCCCTAGGTGTCCTAGCATAAGCTTTCTTCATTTGCCTCCTTTGAGAACAAAGTTTGTTTCTTTTTCTTCTTTGTACTCTGTAGCTCATGAGAAGATGCTTATAGGAAATAGGTGCTGAATTAGTGCTGATTAAGTAAAAGTATATTTTATGTGTAAGAGCAGTATAAGATTTCCCATAAGTCTAGTGACTCTCCAGTCTGCACGGACTAGACCATGTCGGGCTGAACTGAAGTAGAAATGGCAGTTTTTAGCCAGGCTTGGTAGTGCACACTTATAATCCCAGTACTTGGGAGGCTGAGATAGGAGTATTGCAAGTTCCAGGAGAACCTCAGCAAGTAGTGAGACTCTTGTCAACCTAGCGAGACCCTGTTTCAAAATAAAAATAAAATAGAGCTAGGGGTGTAGCTTGGAGGTGGAATGCCCCTGGGTTCAATCCCCAACCCCCCCACACACACACACACAAAAAAGCAAGTCGGTTCCCATGAGGGAGGAGCAAGGCTCATCCTAGGTGAAGCAGTCAAGCATTGTCACAAGGACAAGGTCACCACAGAGAAGGGGTGATTATACAAATGGCTTGGTACTTGTCACTTTTGTTTCCTGACCCAACACTGCCTTTGTCCCCAGGTGAATGTATGCCCTGTCTCAAGAAGGGAGAGGTTCTTCAAATCAGTGCTTCTCAAACTATGAGTTGCATGTGAATCACCTGGGGCTTCAGTTAAACTACAAATTCTTATTAGTGGGGCCCTGACAGGCTGCATTTCTAACAGTGCTGACAAATGCTGCCTTGAGTTGCAGGGTTTCAGTACATTTCTAAAATGCTACTTCAGTAAAAATTCTGTAAGACAGAATTGGTACTGCTGAGAAATCTTTAATAAGGAGAGAAATAGGGAACATCCTCTAGACACTACTGTGCTGCCTTGTGTGTTTCAGCTTTCAGGTCTCCCTGGAGCATCCTGGGAGGCAGCAGTGCCAGGGTGCGCTGCTGTAGTGACCAGCCTCTGAAGGTTGGAGCAGCTGAGAGGAAAGAAAATAGCAACTGACCAGGCAGTTCACTGGCTTTGCTCAAGGTACATGTAAAACATCCAGTCTCCTCCTCCTCAAATTTTGGGGTACTTTAGGAGAGATTAGACTTCTACATGAGCAACAGGAACAAGTGCCAACAAAATCTGGATAAATACTGTTAAAACAACCAACCTACAAGATAATAAATATCTCAATTTTTGCTTACTGGGAAATCCTATAGGAATTTAGCTTATGCTAGATGATCTATAACATCCTTCCAAGTAAGCATTCCATAATTCATAGCATTGTTTTGGTGCCAAAACATGGAACTAAATAGAAAATATTCCTGTTTTGTGGTTAAATATTAAGAAATATTGTTCTCCCTTCTGGTTTTGCTGGTATGAAGGGGAGGGAGGAGGAGGAGCAGCGGGCGGGATATGAGGAGGGAAACACATCCAGTGGTGTGTGGGTATATGCTTGTAGGACATCGAACCTCACTATGATGTACACTTGCAATGCACTAATCAAAGTATATATATATATATATATATATATATATATATATATATATATATGAAATATTGTTCTCTAACTACTTGAAAACAACCTCACCAAGATGGAGAGAAACAAAGAAGCATTGTCACATTGTCATCAGTAGCAGTTGTGCTAGTATGGTAGATTTGCAAGCAGTTGTTTTTCCCTTTTCTGCTTTCTATTTTATTAAAATTTGTAATCATAGGTTCCTCTTCAACAGATACCTTTCTAGGGAATTAGCGCAATGTCTCTCACCAATAGAAGCCCACATGCATATTTATAATATATCCTTTTTCTAATCACAAACCTAATGCATAATCATTGTAAAATATTCCAATATTACAGAAACATGTAATATAGAAAGTGCAGCCCTATGGCAAATACTTTGGTTCCAGAATATAAACTTATGTGTGTGTGTGTGTGTGTGTGTGTGTGTGTGTGTGTATGTGTAATATAATACTATTACATTTTGATAATCCAAACAAAGTATGGGATATGGTCAGATTGGTTATGTGATGCATGCACATGGACCCTCCCCCCTAAAATGTGCTAGAGATACAAAGACAGTTTAAGAAAAAATTTAAAAATTCCATTTAATTCTTATTTTTACTTAATCCAAACTTTCTGTCTTCACAATATTACTTTACAATTTAACTATTAAGAAAGAAACAAGCCAGGTGTGGTGGCATTTGGGAGGATGAGAGCGGAGGATCTGGGTTCGTGGCCAGCCTCAGCTACCTAGTAAGGCATTCCACAACTTAGTGAGACCCTGTTTCAAAATAAAGAATAAAAAATAGGACTGGGGATGTAGCTTGGAGGTAGAATGCCCCTGGGCTCCACCCCAGTAGTGAAAAAAAAAAGAGAAAAGAAAAGAAACAAAAGGCTCTCTTCTGTACTTAATTCTAACCACAAACTTATGATTAAAAATAAAATACTTTTAAGTGGGGTGTGCTAGCACATGCTTGTAATCCCAGTACTTGGGAAGCTGAGACAGAAGGATCAAGGCCAGCCTCAAGAACTTAGTGAGGCCTTCTGTAGCTCAATAAAACCTTTTTTCAAAATAAGTTTAAAAAAAAAGAGGGATGGGGGTGTAGCTCAGAGGTAGAATGCTCCTGAGTTCAAGTCTCAGTACCAAAAAACAAAACAAAAAAACAAACAAATAAACAAGCAAAAACAAAAAAAAATACCTTTAGAATTTAGTATTGTATTCTTTTTTCTTTTCTTTTCTTCTTCTTCTTCTTCTTTTTTTTTTTTTTTTGGTATTGAGGATTGAAACCCAGGGGCATTCTGCCTCAGAGCTACACCCCCAGCCCTATTTTATTTTTTTATTTAGAAAGAGCATTGCTAAGTTGTTGAGGATCTCACTTAGTTATTGAGGCTAGCCTAAAATCTGCAATCCTTCTGTCTCAGCCTCCTAAATACTGAGATTATAGGCCTGGCTTCATTATTTTTTTTTAATGTGTTCTTTGTGCATCAATTTCCGTATTCCTTTATAAGCCTTAGGAGGAACAAGGCCTCAATCTTAATCATCTTTATACTTCCCAGAACATTTTATATGCTGCCGTTCTCATAAAACCCATTCAGTAAATTATACTGACCTAAACAATTTGAAAGTAAAAAGAGCCCTCAAAAGTTTAAAGTTCTTGGTCAAATAAAGAAGAAACAATAGGAAAAGCCAGACACTGTATGACCTCGGAAAGCAGATTTTAAAAGTCCCTGAAAATTTCAAAAGAAGGGCCAGAATTCCACGTCAAATGTTTTCAAAAGGGAAGACAATATTTAACACAGTTCCAGGGCATTGCATCCTTAATGAATATTTATTAATGGAAGAGTGAATGACTAAAGAATTTTATCAGGACAGTAAAAGGAACAAGAGGTCTTAATAGCTAGGAATGTCAGCAGTGTTTATAATGAGAGAAAGGACAGTATGTGCAGAAATCTGTGTGCATATGGACATATTCCTGTTTCTTCATAAGCTGCCTGTTTTCACATGACCAGCCTCTACTCCCAGACTTAGCAAGGCTGTCACATCCTCTGGAATGTATTTTCTGATTTTCATGGCCTTGGTTAGAGTAATGCTTTCCAAGCCTTCGGAACTGTCTGCTTACCACAGGTTTCTCCACTGGTTCACCAGCTTCTTGAAGGCAGTTACAGGGTCAGGACTTAGGTCACCAACAGGAAACGACCGCATAGAACAAGACCTTGTAGGTAGTAGATAGATGTGTACTCACAATGAGTGATTTAGTGAATAGTTAAGCATTGAAAACACAAGCACAAAAAGCTGGAATATAATAAATTAATGGGGAATATGAAAATATATTAAAAAGTCAGAAAATATAAACATTCATGTGTGTTGGGGTTTGTGAATACATATACATACATATATAATATATATTTACTTTATGCTTATGTTTAAACTTTTTTACTGCTCATTAGATACTTTTTAATTTATTTTTATTGGTGCATTGTGATCACACATCTTTGTGAAGTACAAGCTGGTAGAGGCATAAATGCACAAATCTCTCATTTAACCCTTCCCCAACCCCCATCCCATTCCCTCCCCCACCTCTTTCTCATGTTCAGCTTAGTGATTGACTTTGTTATGTTTGTGAATGTACATCATGTGAATTAGGGTGTTTCCCTCTCCTCCCTTTGGTTAAATCACCTTGTGACTGACTAATCTCACTTAATATAATGTTTACAAGTTCCATCCATTTCCCTGTAAATGACATAACTTTGTTCTTCTTTATGGCTAAGTCAATTTCCATTGTGTACATATCCCATAGTTTTGTAATCCATTCATCTGTTGATGGACATCTTGGCTGGTTCCAGAGTTTGGCAATTGTGAATTGTGTGTCTATAAACACAGATGTACATGTATTAGTCTGGTAGTTTGGTTTCCATTTGTTGGGTAGATACCCAGAAGTGGTATTGCTGGATCATATGGTAGGTTCATTCCCATTCATCTGAGGATCCTCTGTACTGTTTTCCAAAGAGGTTGCACTAATTTGCAATCCCACCAACAATGTATAAGTGTTCCCACTTCTCTACACCCTCACCAGCATTTGTTATTGTTTGTATTTTTTTTTTTTTTTTTTTTGTGGTACTAGAGATTGAACTCAGGGGCATTCTACCTCCGAGCTACACCCCCAGCCCTATTTTTTTTAATTCTTTATTTTGAAACCAAGTCTCACTAAGTTGCAGAGTGCCTCACTAGGTAGCTGAGGCTGGCCACGAACCCGGATCCTCCGGTCTCAGCCTCCCGAATGCTGGGATTACAAGCGTGCGCCACCACGCCCGGCTTATTGTTTGTATTTTTAATGATTGCCATTCTAATTGGGGTTAGATGAAATTTCAGAGTAGTTTTGATTTGCATCTCTCTAATTGCTAATGATGTTGAACATTTCCTCATACATTTATTAGCCATTTGTATTTCTTCCTTTGTGAAGTGTCTATTTAGTTCACTTGCCCGTTTTTTGATTGAGTTGTTCTCTTAGTGGTGAGTTTCTTGAGTTCTCTGTATATTCTAGATATTAGTCCTCTATCAGAAGAGTAGCTGGCAAAAATTTTCTCCCACTCTGTTGGCTCTCTGTTGAGGTTCTTGATAGTTTCCTTTGCTGCACAGAAGCTCTCCAGTTTAATGCAATCCCACATACTGATCTTCCTTTGAATTTCTTGTGCCTTTGGGGTTTTATTGAGAAAGTTTTTACCTGTGTCTATGTTTGAAGTGTTGGGCCTATGCCCTCTTCAAGTAACTGCAAGGTCTCTGGTCTGACTTCCAGGTCTTTGATTCATCTTGAATTGACTCTTGTGCAAGGTGAAAAAATGGGGTTTATTTGCATTTTCCTGCATATGGTTAACCAGTTTTGCCAACACCATTTGTTGAAGAGGCTATATTTTTTTTTCCCTAGTGTATTTTTTGGCCTCGTTGTAAAAAAAAGAAAAAAAAAAGAAAAAAAAAAAAGAAATCAATTAAGTGTAAGTGTGCGTATTTCTTTCTGAGTCTTCTATTCTGCTCCATTGGTATATGTGTCTGCTTTGTGTCAATACCATGCTATTCTTATTACTATGACTTTGTAGTAGAGTTCAAAATAGGGTATTATGATGCCTTCTGCATGGTTCTTGTTGCTAAGAACTACTTTGGATATTATGGGATTTTTGTTGTTCCAAATGAATTTAATGACTGATTTTTCTATGTCTGTAAGGAATGACCTTGGTAATTTAATGGGTATTGCATTGAATCCGTAAATCACTTTTGGAAGAATGGCCATTTTGATATTTTTTGTGCCTATCCAGGAACATGGAAGATCTTTCCATCTTCTAAGGTCTTCTTTGATTTCTTTTTTCAATGTTTTATAATTTTCCTTGTAGAGCTCTTTTACTTCCTTGGTTAGGTTTATTCCTAGGTATTTTATCTTGGGGGGCAATATCATGAGTGTAAATGTTTTCTGTATTTCTTTTTCTGCATATTTATGGTTGGCATTCAGGAAAGCTTCAGATTTTTTTTAAGATTGATTTTGTATCCATAATTTTATGGAATTTGTTGATCAGTTATATAAGTCTTTTGGTTGAGTTTGTTGGGTCTTCTAAACATAGTATCATGTCATCTGCAAATAGGTAAAGTTTTAGTTCTTTCCTTCCTATTTGTACTCCTTTGATTTCTTCCTCTTGCATTATTGCTCTGGCTAGGATCTCAAGAATTATATTGAACAGAAGTGGTGTCTTGTTCCTATTTTTAGTGGGAACTTTTGCAGTTTTTCCCCATTTAATATGATATTGGCTGTGGGCCTATTGTATATTGCCTTTATGATGCCGAGGTATTTTCCTTCTATTCTGATTCTTTGCAGTGCTTTTAGCATGACTGGGTGTTGGGTTTTGTTGAATGCTTTTCAGCATCTATTTAAATGATCATGTGATTTTTGTCTTTGGTTCTGTTTATGTGGTGAATTATATAGATTGTTTTTCATATGTCGAACCAACCTTGCATCCCTGGAATGAGCCCAATTTGACCATGGTGTCTAATTTTCTTGAACAAAATACATTGCTAGTATTTTGTTTAGCAGTTTTGTGTCTACGTTCATAAATATAGGCCTGTATTTTTCTTTTCTTGAGCTGTCTTTATTTGACTTTGGTATTAATGTGATGTTGGCTTCATAGAATGTATTTGGGAGAGTCCTGTTTCTTTCTATTTCATGGAATAGATTGAGGAGTATTGGAATTAGCTCTTCTATAAATGTTTTATAAAATTCACCTGGAAAACTATCTGGTCCTGGGTTATTGTTTGATGGTAGAGTCTATTGATGCTTCAATCTCTTTGGTTGCTATTTGTCAGTTTAAGTTTTCTATATCTTCTTGAGTCAGATTAGGAAGTTTGTAAGTGTCTAGAATATAGGGTTTTTTTCGTGTGTAGTGATATGAAATGGATTTAACTTAAGACAAAGAAAAAACTAAAAAAGAAGAAGAAGAGGGTTGAAGAGAAGAAAATAGATAGAAAAGGGGGAGAATCTTGTAAAAGGGATAGGGAACAAAGCAAACAAACAAACAAGAATAACAAAACAACCAACTAAACAAAAAACAAAACAAAACAATAACAACAAACAGCCCTGCAAATATACAAGAACAGAGCAGACTTGGCTTTTACAGTCCTCCTGTGTCTGCATGTATATTTCCAGCTATTTAATGTCTGCTCACTATAGTAGGTTTTTGAGCATGTTCCAAGTGATTTTATTTGCTCAGTAACCTATAGTGGTGATATCAATTTGTAAACCCACTATTGGGTCTCCTGCAGTGATTAGAACTCAGTCTTGATGTCTCTCTCTGTCAGTGCATGCACTGAGTGCCTCTGGTGCCCCTCCCACTGCACACTTGAGTCTCTGAGCTCTCCACAGGGCCTGTGCCTGTGCCACCCTCTGTCTACGCAACCGTCAGGTGTCATTGGGGTTGGACCCAGTGCATGCCTGGGGCTCCATGCTCTCCACAGGCCCTGTGTCTGCATCTTTCTCTGTGTCTACACAGGTGGTGATTGTTCAGTGCATTTGTGGGGCATTCTGTGGAGGTCCCGTAATGACTCTGTGCCATGCGAGTTCTAAACCTCTCCTGCATCTCTGTTCCAACCTAGCCACTACAGGATTGGGCCACAAAGTCTCAAACCTTGAGAATCTATCTTTTTCCATGAGTCCCTGTGACCTCGATGTTAACTTATGGTTGAGGGCTACTCAGACTCTGGAGGCAGAGGTGAGCTGAGCTGAGCTGTTGAAACTGCTGCTGCTGCTAAAGAGTGTAGTCAGAAATAGAGAAAAGAAAACAATCCTGAAATCCATATATTACCCCCAAAGATACCAAATAGCCAAAACGATATTGAGCAAAAAGAAAAAAGCTAGAAAAATTACAATACTGAATTCAAACCATAATAAGAAGCTATAGGATCCTATTGGGATGAAAATAAACCAATAGACCAATGAAACCTAATAGAGCACGCAGAAATTAATCCATGCATCTGCAGCAGTACTAGTTCATTTACTATTACTTTAATAAAATACCTGAGGCTGGAGCTTTGTTTATTTTTTTAAAAAAAGGTTTATTTAGATCACAGTTTTAGAGGGTCAAAGTCCAAATAGCACGATGCCAGCTGTGTTGAACCCTCCCCTCCTCCCCACCACCTAGAAGCATGATTTCATGGCAAATGACCTCAGGGCAGAAACATGTGCAAGAGAGGAAGGGTGTAGGGTGAGACAGGAAGCCAGAGAATAATTCTGAGGTCAGGCTTTCTCTCTTACAACAACTTGCTTTCACAAGAACTAACCCCAAGTCCCACAAGGAGTGTTTTAATCCCTCCCGAGGGCAGTATTCCTACCAATGACCCAAACCAATTCTCACCAGAGCCCACTCTTGAGTGTCTCACCACCTCTACATATTGCCACACTGGCAACGAAGCTTCCAATACATGACCTTTTGAGAGCCAAAATCACATCCAAGCCATAGACACACCCAACAGACCTTTGAAATAGAAGCCTAATGCATATATTGGGGAAAGGACTACCATTCTTTTCAACAAATGGTGCTGAAAAAACTGGACATCCTTATGCTAGACTGAAACTAGACCCTATCTCTCATCATACACAAAAATCCACTCAAAATAGATCAAAGACATAAATGTAAGACCTGAAATTATGAATCTACTAGTGGAAAACAGAGGAAGCACTTTACAGTATCAATATAAGCCACAGTCTTTTAGATAAAACTTCAAAAGCACAGGCAGCCAAAGCAAAAATAGAAAAATGAGATGATTTTTTAAAAGCTCTTGCATGACAAATGAAACAACAGAGTGAAAACACAACAGCAAAATGACAGAAAATGTTTGCAAACCATTCATTTGACAAGGAATTAATATTCAAAATATAAAAGGAACTTGTTTCAAATAAAAAAAAGGGAGAACGTCGGCCACCTCGAGAGTGTGAGAGGCTATTGGGATTTTGCAATCTTTTTCTTACTTTAAAATTATTCTTAACTCATTAATTGTATGGATTAATGTATTTCTCTGTGACATTCCTATATATGCATATGTAGTGCATTGTTTGAATCCACTCGGCCTAACACCTTCTTTTCCTTCCCTTCCCCTCTCTTTCCCTTCCTCTCAGTCCTCTTTCTATTCCCAATTAGTTCCTCCTCTACTTTCAGTTGATCATTTATTTATTTATTTTTAGTTTACACATAAGAGAGAACATGCAGCATATGTCTTTCCGTGTACGATTTACTTTACTTATTAAGATGACCTATAGCTCCATCTATTTTTTCCATTAATGATATGATTTCATTCTTTTTTATAGCTGAATTAGCTGAACAGCACTCCTTTATGTGTATATGCCATGTTTTCTTTATCCATTCATCTGTTGACTGGGACCATATTGAGGCTCAGTCCATATCTTGACTACTATGAATATTGCTGCAATCAACATGGATCTGCAGCTATCTGTTATGTATGATTCAATTTCTTTTGAGTATATACCCAAGAGTGGGATAGTTGGATCAGATAGTAGATATGTTTTTCATTTTGTGAGGAACCTCTATACTATTTTCCATAGTGGTTGTACTAGTTTATATTCTCACACACATTGTATAAGGGTTCTTTTTTTTCTCTACATTCTCACCAGCACTTGTTAATTTTTTTTTGTTTGTTTGTTTGGTAATAGCCATTCTGACTGGAGAGAAATGGAACCTCAATGTAGTTTTTATTTGCATTTCCCTGATGGCTAAAGATATTGAGCATTTTTTCATGTATTTTCTGGGCATTCTCTTTGGAGAAGTGTCTACTTAAACCATTTGCTCATTTTTAAATTTTTGTGGATTTTGGCTCTTAGTACATTCTGGATATTAATCCCTTTCCAAGATGTATAGTTGGCAATGATTTTTTCCCCATTCTGTAGGTTGTCTCTTCACTCTGTTGATTTTCCTTTTGCTGTGCAAAAGCTTTTATATTTGATATAATTCCATTAATCAATTCTTGTGTTTATTTTCCCATTAATCAATTCTTGTGTTTATGTCTTATATTTAATCCCATTAATCAATTCTTGTATTGGAGTCCTATTCAGGAAATGCACTAATATCTGGAAGTATTTCTCCTATGTTTTCTTCTAGTAGTTTTAAAGTTTCAGGTCAGCTTGGTGTGGTGGCACATGCCTGTTATCCCAATACGTGAGACAGGAAAATCGCAGGTTCACCGCCAACCTCAGCAACTTAGTGAGGCTCTCCGAAACTTAGTGAGAGCTTATTTCATACAAAAAATAAAAATAAGGCTGGGGGTGTGGCTCAGAGGTAGAATGTCTCTGGGTTGAATCCCCAGTACTACACACACAAAAGTTTCAGGTCTTACATTTAGGACTTTGATCCATTTTGAGGTTTTCTTTATTTCCTAGTTTCTTCTAGCTTCCACACATGAGTAAAAACATATATATGGTCTTTCACTTTCTGTGACTGGCTAATTTCACTAAATATAATATTCTCAAATTCCATCCATTTTCCTGCAAATGGCATAATTGTGTTATTTTTTATGGCTGAGTAGAATTCCATTGTGTATATCTATCATAATTTTGTAACTCAGGTGCCTGTTGATGGACATCTAGGCTGGTTCCATAGTTTGGCTATGGTGAATTGAGAGTAGCCTCCTTTTGATGATGTGCTCTGGAAAACTAGTTTATTGTGTAACGCTGAGTTTAATTCCTATAGACTTCTTAGTGTAGTTTCCTGTGGTTTTATTTAGTGGGTTTTGATACAGCAAATGCTGTATCAATGCTTATGTGACTTGCCTAAGGCTTGTAAGAGTAATCTAAAAAATTAATAAAGATAAAAATGAAAATAAAGGGGGAAATGAAAGGAGTGAAAAGTGCCAATTAAAGAAAAAAGGAGGAGCCGGGTGTGGTGGCACACGCTTGTAATCCCAGCATTCGGGAGGCTGAAACCGGAGGGTTCTCGGCCAGCCTAAGCTTACCTAGTGAGGCACTCCGCAACTTAGTGAGACCCGGTTTCAAAATAAAGAATAAAAAATAGGGCTGGGGGTATAGCTCAGAGGTAGAATGCCCCTGAGTTCAATCCCCAGTACTGCAAACAAAAACAAAAACAAAAAAAAAAGAAAGAAAAGAAAAAGAAAAAGAAAAAAGGAGGAAAGGAAAAAGAGAGAAAATTAAAATGTTGGTATTAAAAGGAGAAGAAAAGGGAGGTAAAGAAAATGTATATTTCGTGTGTGTATGATTATATGTGTGTGTGTGTGTGTGTATTTTTTTCAGATCAAACAGGTATAACCCAAAATGTCTTAATTGAAATAAAATGTTTTATCTCTGTGAAGGAGGTCAATTTTGAGGAACTATGAAAAATTTATGACAGAGAAGAATCTATGTTTTAAGATAGTTTTTGTGTTCCAGATACTGTGCTAAGCAGCTACCACATCTTATTTCCTTTTACTCATATAAAAATACTGAGAAATGTTTCTTATTCCTACCTTACAGATGAGGAACAGAGGTTCAGTGAGAAAAATTAAGAATAGAAGTGCCAGGTATGGTGGCAAGCAACTGTAATCCCAGCACTTGGGAGGCTAAGATAGGAAGATTCGAGGCCAGCCTCAGTAATTTAGCAAGACCCTATTCCAAAACAAAAAATTAAAAGGACTGCAGGTATTGCTCAGAAGTAGAATGCCCCTGGGTTCAACTCCTAGTACCCCCTTCCCCCCAAAAAAATTAAGAATAGAAGTTGGAACAATGATGAGTAGAGTCAATTCAGTAGGAAACATCAGCAGGTAAGTGTTGAGTGGAATTTTCAAGCTGAAAGGAAAGTGAGAAAGGTTGAAACTGGATAATGTTCCTCCCATGAATCTTTTAGAAACAGTCATATTATTGTCTGTCTAAATTGTATATCTGAAAAAAGTGGTATTATTGATGTAAAATAACCATCTGCTGTATATGAAATAAGAAAATTGTTTATCCTGTGCTAAATGGGTGATGGCCTGGGAACACAGATTCTGGTTACTCTGAATGACGTGTTTCACTGTGGAAGATGGTAAGGAGCCCCAGGAATGAACTTTTATCTTGTAGGACTATTTATGGTCATAACTCAGGGACTGGAGGCAAGGCTCATGGAGCTGTCTTCCCTGGCACTGGTAATTTATGGTTGTAGAACTGTGTTGACTTTTGGGCAGAATCAAGGACGGTGATCTGAGCTCTCCTCTCTTCTCCAGACCCCCTCCTACCCTTGTGGCAGCCCCACCCATTTTGGCTCTGGGCATGATAAACAGAACTGAAGTTTGTTTCACTATCTCTTTAAGTCAGACACTCAAAGCTGCCAGAGTTCCTGGAAATCTATCCCAATGTCTATGGGATCTCCAGGACGCTTCTCACTTTCAGCCTCTGGTGCTGTGTAGAATCATCCAGTTTTCCCTTGGTGACTGCATCATTCATGTTCACAGAAGTCCTCTTAGTAGGGCATTATGCCTCAAAACCAAGGATGTCTGCATGGTATTTTGTAATACGGAGTGTGTAGAAGTCATAGGATAGGGTTGGGGTAGAGTGTTTTAGTACAAGCTCTACTCTAATTTAACTTCCCAAGAAGAAAAGATTTATAAAGGTTAAATAACTATTAAAGTCAGTGATATGAAAAACCCCAGTGCTTTCTGGAGACCTTTTCTTAGATTGGGTATTAACAGTCTTCTCTATCTATTTACCTATGACCTCACCCCTTACGTTCTATCCCCCACTTTGCTTCCAGAGTGATCTATCTCAAATACAAACATGCCATGTGCTGCCTCAATGCCTTTCGACAGACTTCTGCTGACTTCTGAACAAAGTACACTCTTTGGTAGAGCACGAAAAAACCAGCCCATCCCACTCCATTCTCTGCCCTGCAACTTTGGTTCTTGCTATTCTGTTATCATTCTGGGGGACAGAACATGAGCTCTGATTGGACAGGCTAGCAAAACAATTCTCCATTTTATTTTCCAAATTGTCCTGTGTCTTTCTAGAGTAGTCTTCAGTTCCCCTGCAACATAATCAATGGCTTTCTTTGTTAAAAATAATATTAGCTGCTGGGCGTGGTGGCGCACACTTGTAATCCCAGCATTTGCGAGGCTGAGATCGGAGGATCCGGGTTCGAGGCCAGCCTCAGCTACCTAGTGAGGCACTCTGCAACTTAGTGAGACTCGGTTTCAAAATAAAGAATAAAAAATAGGGCTTGGGGGTATAGCTTGGAGGTAGAACGCCCCTGAGTTCAATCCCTAGTACCGAAAAAAAAAATAATAATATTAGCTGGGTACAGTGGCACATGCCCATAATCCCAATACTTGGGAGGCTGAGACAGGAAGGTTGCAGGTTCAAGGCCAGCCTCAGCAACTTAGTGAGACTCTCAGCAACTTAGTGCAACTCTGTTTCAGAAATAAAAAATAAAAATAGTGCTGGGGATGTAGCTCAGAGGTGTAATGCCTCTAGGTTCCATCCCCGGTGCCAAAAAGAATTACATATTAATGTATGTATTAATATACACTAAAATATATTAAAATAGTACTTAAAACAATAACAGAGCTAATACTTATTATGAGGTATACATTGTTTTTTCAGTTA
Organism: Graphiurus murinus; assembly: GCA_004027655.1. Lineage (NCBI taxonomy): Eukaryota > Metazoa > Chordata > Mammalia > Rodentia > Gliridae > Graphiurus > Graphiurus murinus. The sequence continues at coordinate 44,066 of PVLC010007415.1, read as the reverse complement.
ATTCATTTAGTCACTCCAACTACTCTTAGAGGTACATGTTACTTCCAACTTTTTCTAATTCCTAAGGAAACTGAGGCAATTAAGTAATTACCTGGGTTCACAAATGGCAAAGCACAGTTTCAAACCCTGCAGTCAGGCTCCATGACCCATGCTCTTAACTATGCTCTTACATGGTCTCTCTTGAAAGATGCAGATTCACCCCCCACCCCACCCCCACACACCCCCATAACCGGGGGACATATATTTTTAACAAGATTCCAAGATGATTTGCTACACACTAGTTTGAGAACTTGTAGGCGAGTGCCCTCTAGTGTGGTCACACAAGTGTTACACAATTGTTGTGGTTAATGTATCAGATCTTTCCTCATCTGCTCCTTACAAAAGAGCCCATTTAGTTGGACGTTTTGGCGCATGCTTGTAATCTCAGAGGCTGAGACAGGAGGATTGCAGGTTTGAGGATAGCCTCAGCAAATAGTGAAATTCTCATTAACCTAGCAAGACTCTGCCAGTGCCCGCGTGGCAAAGTTGAAAGGTCCTGAAAGGGGGAGTGAAGATTAAGAAAAAGAAAGACAAGAGATAGATTCGGGAGGACTGTCAGTGAATACTGCAGCCCCGAGTTTATTCAGCTCAGTCCTTACATACTTCTTAGAACATTAGAGTATACATCAAGGTTAAAGCTTTCTCACAATGGTTGCATCTGGGAAAATAATCATCTCCAGGTCCAAGGTTCAAAGAACAAATATTCACATAGTTCTTTATCTAACAGTCTGAATAAACATCTTGAAACAAAACAGTACTCTTGCCCATGGTCAGTAATCAGCACATATTATGAGAATCTGCATTTCTGCAGAAACAGACTTCTATGCACCTGTGAGTCTGCAAAAGCAGACCTTGAGCACTGTTGGTCTCCAACAGACTCTGACTCAAAATAAAAATGAAATAGGGCTAGAAGTGTAGCTTAGAGGTAGAATACCCCTAGGTTAGAGAGAGGTGGTTTATTTTAAGGATTTTGGAGGCTGGCAAGTCCAAAATCTGTTGGGTGTCATAGGATGGGCCAAAAGGCTGGAGACCCAGGAAGGAGATCATGCAATATGTTTGGAGGCTATCTGCTGGTAGAACTTGTAGAATCCATTCTTACTCTGAGGACGTCAGTCTATTGTTCTATTCAGGTTTTCAACTGATTGGTTGAGGCCCACCCATGTTTTGGGGGGCAGAAAGTCCATAGATTTAAATGTTAATTTCATCTAGAAACCACCTTCACAGAAACATAGAGAATTTCTGACCAAATATCTACCAGAAACTAGCATGGTGGTACATCCCTGTACTTGCGAGGCAGGTTTGAGGACAGTCTCAGCAAATAATGAGACTCTCAATAACCTAGAGAGACCCTGTTTCCAAATAAGAAATAAAATCAGACTGAGGGTGTAGCTTGAAGGTAGAATGCCTCTGGGTTCAATTCCCAGTACCACAAAAATAAAAATATAAAATATCTAAGCAATGTGGCCCAGTTGGGTTAGGTTGATATATTAGCTTAACCATTGTGGGAACTTACTGAAGGCGAATTTATTAACATACATAAAGAATCTGTTTGTATTAGATGAAGATGCCCCAGAGAAAGTGGTGCTGATTAAAAAAGAAAAGGAAAGAATAAAAAAATACATTAAGGGAACATTAGGATATTTTACAACATTAAAAGCACAAAGGATAAAATACTAGAAGTAGATCCAGACATCCAAAAGAATATTACAATTCATGAGTGCACAAGAGAGCTTTCTCAATGTTACTAATATTTTACATTGCTAAGTAAATATTATTTTGCTACTCAGCAGGTACCTGATAACCACAGATTTTTTCTTGCTTAACAGAAGAGCACATGCATGTACTCTAAACCTTTGTTTTCAATACATTGCCAAAGATCCACTTTATCAGTTGGCTCATGACATAAGAAGGGTTGGACATTTCATACTGAAAAGGTGTTTGGTCAGGATGCCCTATACCTAGGAAATGGGCCAGTTGGACTCGCTTCGGCTCAACTCCTGGAAACAATTCTATTAATAGCTGTCTACATCAAGCTGATTATCTCCTGTACCCCTATAAACTATTGTTTTGGATTTGCTAGTTATTGCTTCTGAAATTTTTAGTTTTGTTTATCCTAGATATATACTCAATTCCCCAGAATCATCTTCAAAAATTTCTCCCTACAGTGGGCATCCATAGCAGGGAGATGTGATGTCTGCTCATCACAATTCACTTTTTCTAGAAATGACATCCTGTATTATTCTACCATCCTATTTCCTAAACCCCAAACACTGATTTATAGTGAGATGTTTCTGTGTTATTACATTATCTCTTTCCTTGTCTTTATTTGTTTCTTATAGTACTGGGACTTGAACCCAGAGGCATTCTACCACAAGTAGTGGCGTTACAGGTGTGTGCCACTGCATCTAGCTCCTTTCCTTGTTATATATTTGTCTCAGGGCAAGCATCTCAACCACAATGGAATAGAATCTGTACCAGAAACACTTAAGCAGCAAAACATTACTCTGAAATTATTTTTTTCATGTAACAAAAAATTCAAAAGTAATTTGACGCAGAGTTAGTTCATCCACTCAAAGATACCATCAGGACCCAGGCTCCCTCTATCCAATTGCTCTGCATAACTTTTCATGGGACTTTTAAAATTTTAGTCACACGTTGGTTGCTGCAACTCTACACAGCATGTCCATATTTCTATAGAGAAGAACTAGAGAGAAGCTATAGGTAAAAGAAAAGGACATAAATGGTGGGTACTCTGAGTTTATCCCTTTTATAAAACTTTCTTGTAATATTTGAGTGGTACATATATGTCTGTGAGAATGTCATTAGAAAATGACTTCCGCTAAAAAAAGCAAGTCAACGATGACTTGCTTTTATACATATAGCTACATATAGCTTCTTTAAAATTTTTATTGGTGTACTGTAATTATACATCATAGTGAGGTTCAAAGTGATACAAACATACATGCACAGAGCACTGGTGTGCTTCCTTCTGGGGTTCCACTCTGCTGCCCCCACCTTCCCTATACATGTTAATAAGATTGGCAGCGATTTATATATGGACATAGCATTGTTTAAACTTTTTCCTTCATCACTTTTCCTTTTTCCCCATCTCTACCTCCCTCCCCAGTCCTCTTCCACTGTTCTGCTGTTCTCTCTCCTCATCTATAGTGATACGTGCATATCCATGGTTATAGCAGCACAATTCACAATAGACAAATTATGGAACCAACCTAGGAGTCTGTCAACAAATGGATAAAGAAACTGTAGAATATATAGACAGTGGAATTCTACTTAGTCATCAGGAAGAATAAAATTATGTAGTTTGCAGGAAAATGGGTGAAACTAGTGAATATTATTCTAAGTGAGATTAGCCACTTTCAGAAAGTTAAAAGTTGTATGTTTTCTCTCATATGTGGAATCTAGAGACAAAATAAGAAACAAAAGAGACATTAGATAAAGAAGGAGAGACCAGTAGAACACACATAGCTTTAAAGCAATTCTGTTATTGATCAGTGTAAGCATTTGTCTCTGGAGATCTAAATGTTTAAGTAGAAATTCTAGGACAAAAAATAAAATAAACATTTCAAACCTCCTACTTTGATAATCTCACTCCCCCTATAACTTCCACCAAAATTTCTAGGTTGGCTTGAAGCATGTCAAGGCAAACACTTATGTTTAGCAGCATTTTATACTAATTAGTCTGATTTTTTAAAATCTGAAAACAACAGAGCTGAATCACTTTGACAGTACATTTCTTAAGTTTGTCTCTCAAAATTTGGGAATTGGAGAAAATAGTACAATTTAGTAAAGATAGTGGGAATTTGTGTGTATGTGTGTGTGTGTATTTGTGTGTATGTTGTTAGAAAGGAATAAAACTACTTTTGCTGGAGAATTGCATAAATAGAGGTCTCCTCCAATTCTCTCTAAAAAGGGAACTCTAATATACTATCAGATGACTAAAATCAGTTATGTTCAACAGAGCTTCGGGCCATAGAAGGACAAAAGTTATAAAGCTTTGAAGAAGCATGTGGAGTATGAAATTTGACATTTATATTCCTATACCTAGTAAGTTTCTACAAGACCAGTCAGAAATTTTTGGCCTGTAGGGTCAGGTAGAAAACAAAGTTATAAAGCAGCACATAAAACCGAGTTAAAAGTAAATGAGGACCCCTAGCATATACCTTATGTTTTCTAACTTTAAACTTTTTATTTGTCCCCATGTGATGTCATTTATTTCATACTGAAGGGTAAGACTTAAGTACAAATATCCTGCTTGGGGACAATTTGAACCCCCAAGGCATTTTTGGCTCACACTAAGGCCGTTAAGGCCTTTCTTGGGTGTCACATAATAGGCTGAGGGTGCTGGGAACCAGAAGAGGAAAGGAGAGAAGAATTGCACAGACAGGCTAAGGATGGGGAAGGATGGAAATCTGGGAGCCAAAATACAGGACTATCCTTTGTGAGTGGAAGAAGTTTACAATGGCCTGTTCCTGCTTATCTCTCAGTAACTTTATGGATAGTGGCAGAATCAACAATAGTGAAGGACTTTCTTACAGAAAGTCAGAGAGGTTCCTTTTCATTAACAAAGTTCATTTATCAACACCAGGTGGGGGGTGGGGGGTGGGAGGAGGGGAGCATCACAGGCCTCCAGAAGAGGCAAACATCCTTTCTTAGGTGATAATTCGTATCTTCCCTTTCCTCCTCTAACTTGACCTCCTGGCAGGTCACACTACGGCTAAAAACAAATGTTTTTTCATCTCTAAAAGTAGTTTATTCACTTCTCAATCCAGGCCTTTTCTGTCCATTGACTCTTAGCTGCCAGTATTGGGCAAGTGTACCACCCAGGTAACACTAGGTCTCACTGTGAAAGTTTCCAGATGCAGCTGTAGATGGAGAAGATACCCTGGTGCACACAACTGGTCTGAGTTCCCATCAGTGCATCCAGCCACTAGAAAAAACTTAGTGAAACCACCCATTGGTGGCTTAAATTATTATCTGCTACTAGAAATTAAAAGCATCCTGGATGCCTAAAGGGAGAATTATCCCCTAAGACAAGTGTAAAATGTGTTAAGACAATTATTCTTGGGCTTAAGTCAAACTACCTAGAGCAGTGGTATGGTTACAGGAACAAAAACCCAGCATATCCTATTTGTTTGCTTCTTCAAAGACAGGAAAAGAGTGGATTCAAGTGGGGATGTTTGCCCTCCCTAGTTTACAGGAGTTGTTGGAAGTGTTAAATGTGAGAAATATGTGGCAGCACTCTTTAATAGAAGTAGTTTTAAACTGGGGTTGGTGGGGCATGCCTGTTATCCTAGTACTTGGGAGAATGAGATAGGAGGATGGCAGGTTTGAGGTCAGCAACTTAATGAGGTCCTGTTTCAAAATTAAAAATTAAAAAAAGGTCTGGGGGGTGTATAACTCAGAGGTAGAACGCCCCTGTGTTCAAAAACTAGAACCACACATATACACAATAGTAGAAATATTTTTAATTTTTTTAAATTTCCCAAACATAAGAGGTCAAGAGTTGTATGCTGGTTAAGTAAAACAGTCATTTTCTTTTCCTATTTTTAAAATTAAGTGGGCAATGGAGAAGTAAGGCTTGGAAATATTTTAAGGATAGTACTGTGCTGTGGACTTAGATAGCCTTCTCCTAGGATTCTCGTAGGAGCCTCCTACTGCATTTTCTGGCTCCCTTTAGAACGCTCTGGGCAAGGAGTTTCCCAGGCCCCGTTTTCACCAATCCCAGGAACTCTAAGGGTTCAAAAGGACCAGGACCAAGAGCAGCAGTCCATAGATCAGGAACTAAGATCCGTATTCTGTAACCTTTTTTGAAAATGTAAGAAACACAGCAGCCACGGGGTTGTGTGTCTGCTGTGTTTCTATCCCTGTCCATTCTAGGTCTCTCTGCCCTACTTTGTCTTCTTGCTGTGGCTGAGCAGATTAAACTACGGAACTGAGGTAGCGCATAACAAGAAAGCCTTTTTTTTTTTTTTTTTTAAATCTCACTTTGCTTCTACACCCCTATTGTACCTCCAGTGCCCTAGTTTCCTTCCCATCCAACCAGCCTCTCTGGGTGGGGCGGATTCTAATCAACTGGTCCCAGCCAGCTCGGCTGCTGCAGGTGGTGATAGGAGCTTTCAGGTCTTCCCGCCTCCATAGCTTCTAGTATTTCAGGCCTGTCAGGGCCCAAACCTGCAGTAGCTCTTCTCTGGGAGAGGTTCCTTGTTTTAGTGTGGGTGACAGTCCCTTGGCCAGCAAGGCTGATGCTTAGCTAGGTTACACCTGAGTCTCACAGTCTCAGAGACCTGAACAGTTTTAGGATGAAGGTGGGTGGTCCCACCCCACCTCTTATGCTAGAAATGATTTAGGCTGATACTTGAGTCTGACCCACTGGTGCACAGGTCTCTGATTCATCCCAAGGACAGTCCAGAAGCTCTGTCTGTGACCTTTGACCTGCATATGGGCCCTTCAGTTTCCATGGAGCTAGGCCTCACCATACAGGTGGGTGAGGGGTGGAGTGGAGATATCTTAGGTCTGGTGCTCCAAGACAAAGCCCTGAGTAGCTTTCATACCCTGCTCCGAGTGGGTGGAATATTACTCCCTCTTCTGCCACCTGGGCATCATGCAGGCAGCAGCCTGGCATGATACAGTCTAGGAGCTCTCTGTGGGTACTGGACTGGTGGTAGAGGTCACAGGACTTTGCCTAGTTGTTTTTACCACAACAGTCCTGCCACTAGATTGCAAGTCTAGGCTTGGACTTAATTCTCTCTCTTTCCCGCAAGCAGAAGCAGCTATCTCCAGGTTGGGTTGCTTGGAGGTGGGGGAGGGTTGATACAGTCAACTCTACTTTCTGCCTTTATACTTTTCATTCTATTATATGAAATGCAGGACTATGGCTTCCACCTGATTTCCTTAGCTCTTGTGAAGGTAGTTGATGTCTGAATAGCTGTTTAAATTGGCTCATCTGCAGGGACATGATTACTCATCTGCCACCACCCTGTGCTGGTTGCCTATTCCTACGTACTTTGAACAGGGCATATTTTAAAAAATGTTTTCTGTGTTTTGGCATAATATGGGAAAGGTTGATTTGTTGATATTTCTCCTGTATCCAGCAACATTAAGGAGCTTTCTTATAAGTTATACAAATTTTTTCAGCACTAGTTATAGTCATGTTAAATAGGTCAGTTTTTTTCAAACAGATAACTTTTAGCTTTTCTATTTCATGGTGGTCTAAAATAGTGGTTCTGAAACAAGGCAACTGTGTCTAGAGACATTTGGCAGTGTCTGGAGACATTTATTTTACTCCTGATTTTAATGTGAATGCCTATATTAAGCATAAAGTTCAACATAAACTAGTAATAAGTATAAAAATGGGCTCTTTATTCAACAGTATTTTAAAACTAATTGTCTAATGGTGATAGACGCTCACAATGGCAGTGATTATCAGGAAAGGTGATTTTTAGGGAAAAAATGGAGAGGTGAAGACCACTACATGGTTGACCATCATCTGGGGACATACAGAGTCCAGACTCTGGGCTCTGGCTACATACGAGGCTACAGTGGTCCTGCATTTAGATACTATTATTTGTTGCTATTAAACAAAACAATGATAGTGTAGCTTGTAAGCTTCCTTATTCACTGTGTATTTGAATAGAATTATTCTGCCCACACAGTTAACACTTTTTACTTTCTACATTTTGGAAGTGTTTTTCCATTTTCTATTTAGTCTTAACGAGAAAGCAGCTATTAATCTGTCAGTTTTACATTCTTTGTAAGTGATACCTTTTAGGGGGAACTTTTACATTCTGAATGCTCTAAAATTTCACTGTGGGTATACCTTTTCAATTTCTTTCCTTCTGGAACTCAGTGTTAATTGGATCTTTTTGCCAGAACTCTATTTCTTAACACCTTCAATATAATTTCTTTATACCTTTGGCTGAGAATGAGATTTCTAGATCTCTTGTTCAACCAGCAGTGTTTATTTGAATATTCATCTCATTTATTAACTGAAAAAATTTCCCCCAAGATGTTGAACACATTTTCTTAGGATCAATTCTGGTTTCAAACAGATTCTCCCTTCTGATTAAAGATATTCAATATTTTAAGATTATGCCTCAATTCCCATGACCTGTTTTCTCATTGGAAGTGTATTTTTCCTCTAGAAATATATAATCTGGGCAGGTGTTTTTATAGATATTTTATATGTGTAATTTACTTAATTCTCTTGTTAATTTTATAAAGAGCTATCAATTCCATTTTATAGATTATTAAATGGAGGCAATAAAGAGGTAAGAATTCACCCATAGCCACAGAGCTAGTAAGTTCTGGAGGTCAGACACAATCCTATAGAGCCCCATTCCTTCCCAAGTAGGACCAGCCATGAGGCCCTGAGACATCTGACCTAAGTTTGCAAGCTCACTTTTTGCTCCTGAAAGTAATTACCCAAGTAGCTGCTATCGGCTCACAGAGAGAGGAGCAGAGGCCACCCACTCAGTGAATTAGTGGCCTCTGTACAAGCCTGGTGCCTGCAGCTGCCCCTCTTCACATCTCTCAGGTGGAGGTCACCCCTTCTACACTAAGAACTCTTGTTTTCAAACTTAGCTCTGCATTTACTTTTGGGAAAACTTCACTATTTTGTAAACTTAAAATACATATAAAAGAGGGAATATTGAGATTTAAGATTTCACTCCTTAATTTCTACAATATTTCCTTGCACTGAATTTACCAAATCATGACTTAGATGGCAGAGTGCTTTGGGGGTCACTGGGGGAGCATCGTATATTTCTTTCTAAAGTCTAACATGCCTACTGTCCCTCAGGATGCTCTTGTAATGCCACCTTGATGGATCCGACCCTTCTCCAACAAACTTAGACCTAATTATAATGCAAAAAGATTTATTTTCACAGACAGCAGTGAGAATTAGGAAACTAGAAAGGAAAGCAGGATAGGCAAGTGGCAATGGTCAAGACTCTGAAATAGCCTACTTTAGCAACAGCTGCAGTGGGAAGGCTTGCAGTGCTGCCCTTGGAAGCTAGGTCTCTTCACCTGAGGCCGATGTCCTGGTCATCATTTCAGTTAGAGTCTCTTTCATCCTCTGTTCAAGTATCTTCTGATAAGAAATGTAGAATTCCAGATATTCTATGTTCTTTTTCTGTTTAGCCTGGAAATCCTCCAGAAAGTTTAAGAGCTATAAAAATAAGAGATGGAAGACCCACACTAAGGACTATGTTGGCAATAAGAGAAAAATGACTCAAACATTAGCCCATGGAATAGCAGTCCTGGGAGCATATCATAAATACAGAATCTCAAGGTCTATCCCAGATCTACTACATCAGCATCTGCAATTTAAAAAGGCAGTATGTCTGTTTCCTTCCCAACACCTCAAATAATATGCATATATATGATTTTATTACTATTAATATCACCATCAGGTACAAGTACAAATGCACCCACCCCCCAAAAAATTTAAAAGAGTAGGTGATTCATATGCATGTTGTAGTTCCAAGAGCACTGATCAAAAACATTAAGGACCTCCAGATGAATATAAGCATTCACTTTGTGTTAGGATATCTCATCAAAAGTACTTTAAGAAACAAGCTACTTCTGCAGTGGTTTTCAATCCTGTTTATTTGTATCATTTGGGGATTGAGTAGTTGAGAGAGCCCTTTTTCAAAGATTTAGATGTAAATGGTCTAGAATAAGTTTCCATACTGCTTTGGAGGGAAAGAAGCCCATACTAGGTGATACAGTGTTTTGGGCCCATTTCCCAGAAGGAAAACAATCTAGGAATAAAAAATGATGTTACTTCTCAGAACCAGTTAACTACTTACATCAGTTTCACCAGCCTCAGAAGCTGAGGTGCTCAGGTCTTGCAGAAGCTTAGTTAACTTATTTTCCATCTGCAGAACAAATGTTAGGGCCTCTGCAGGAGTTCCCCAGGTATCTGTATCAAGCCTCTATTGAAGAAAAATGGGGGAGTCAATTTCCTACCTAAGGCAGAGCGTTGTCAAACTACTTCTTGCACAGGATAATGACTAGGTTTGTACTGCCCAATGGTTTCCTGTCTTTGTAGCACAAGGGAATCATCTGAGAATGTTGAACACTGATGCCCATCTCACCTGCAGACACTAACTTAATTGATATGGGACACATGGACATCAGAATATTCAGAAGATCTTCTGGTGATTTTAATGTGCTACAAAGTAAGGGTACCAAAGGTGTATCACACAGGTATATATGCCATTGGTCTGTTAACTTTGCAATTCTATGGTGGTGGTTTAATTTTGTTTTAGCATGCATTTATGTCTCTTTATAAAGCTGGGGGGAAAAATCACCTTTGGATACCCTCCAATAGAGTTTCAGGTTATTTCTTTGGAGTCTCTACCTTGACAAACAACAACAACAACAAAAAAACAGCATTGAAGAAACACTAGTATTAAATACTTGAACCTATACCTGAACTAGATTACCAATCTCAGCTAGGATGCTAATACCTAAGTGAAGATGTCATGAGAGGAGTGCTTCTCAAATAGAAGAGCATGAGAACAACGGGGAGCTGATAAGATAAAGCTCCTAGAGTCTCACTCGCAGGAATCTATTCTATAGTCCTAGGGTGGGGCCCATAAATTTGCACTTCTCATGATACTAGGTAGTGCTGGCACTGGTAATCCAGAGGCCACACTTTGTGCAGCTCATTGAGAAAAGCCAAACAAGCACTAGTGGCTAAAATTTACCCAAGAAAATGTTGACACAATGCTTGTTCTCAAGGTCACTTGCTAAGAAGCCCATGGAAAGAACATGAATAACCTAAAAAGTTTGATAGCAACTAATTTTCTAGACCTGGCAAAGGTTCCAGAGAGATCATCATAACAAAATTATACTTACTTCCACAACCGGGAGGCAGATGATAGCCTCACGTCTTCTTAGAAATTTTAGTAAATTCTTTGCCTGTTCCCTCTTCTCCTCAGCCTTGTCCTCCAAGAACATGATAAAAGGAGGCATTTCTATCTCGCCAGCATAATAGCAGGCCTGGGATAGAGGTGAGAATGGGCAGAAATTGGGTTTGAGGAAAGCTAATTTTTAAAATTGGAATCTCACACAAATTCACTTTCTATCTCCGTGGTTATCTAGAAGAGACTTCCTTTGGTCATTCATGGAGGCTCTGTTTGTCCTTTGATTTACAGAAGGCTGAGACTGTCTAAAACCAAGCTACTTCAAAGAGCAGCCCTCCAGATTCCAGTATCCTAGTGTCTAACCTTTGGATAGTATGGCCTTTTGAAGGGCCATATCTGTTAACCTACATGCTTAGCACTTTTATCCATTAATTGTGCAGATCCTTACAGAGGTCCAGCATAAATTCAGTGAAACTTTAAAGTCTCAATCTCTTTCATTAACCTTAGCATATAAAATAGCACATAGATGTAAAATTGTTTATACTGTCTGCTATCATTGTTTGCTCACATAACACCCTAGAAGAACTATGATTTTATCATAGCCTATAGTTTGCCATTACAATTCTAATTCATGTGGCCACAAAGCAGCAATATCCCAGTTACTGAGGTGCTGCTTCACCTAGTCTCAGACCACAAATAGAGCATATTCATTACAAAGGAGATAGTAAATATATCATCACCCAAGTTACAGTTAACACCTCCCTCATGATTGATCAAGACCCAATACTAACCATGGATAAATAAGTATCACTGATACACAGCTGGTAAGCCACTATTTGATTAATAGAAACTCTGTATTCTTCAGGAAAGGGGCCCAGGGTCTTGTATTCCATCTCAGCTTTAGGGAAATGCAGTCATAAGATGTGCTCCCTACAAAGTAGAGGACTTCTTAAATACTAACAGAAATTTAACCAGCCCTTTTCTTACAAGATAAAATTCTACCCACCTGAAATGAACAGCTACTAACCTACCAATGAGGATGTTGTTTCAGAATGAAAGAACGAATCTGACCATAGAAAAAGAGGCTAAAAGGGGGGTGGGGTCCATTTTCCTAACTATCACTGTCAATGCTCAGTGTTTTTTCTCATCTCATCTTCTATGATTTGAGAAGGCTGGTACATTTCCCAAACAGTAAAGTATTAACAGAACAGATGCATTACTTTTAATTTTTTCCCCTTTCTTCAAAAACAATCAGGGCACAACTGGTTGATCCCAGGATGTATCTGAGAAGATTGGCTAAAATACAGATTCTGAGTATAAGGAATCCTACAAGCCCTCATCTGCCCCATAAAGCCGCAGGATTAGGACAGATTTCTTGAAAAATTGGATTTTTTAAATTGGCCTTGGAAGGTGGGCAGGGAATAGAGAGACGGAAATGAAGAGAGGCGTTCCACCTGGAGAACAGGTGCATGCAGGCTGCAAATACCAGATGAAGCTGTGGTTTCTCTAGACAAGTGCCCCACCACTGAGCTATATTCCCTGAGGTCATGGTTTCTCTAAATCATAGAACCATTTGCTAACCTTTTGAGACCTTTCTCAAACTGTCCACTAGGTCTCTGGGCATCCCAGCATAAGCCTTGTTCATTTGTTGAGAGCAGGACTTGTTTCACTTCTTTTGGTATTCCTCTAATTCATAATGGGGTGCTTGCAGATAATATGTATTGAGGCAATACTGACTGGTATTGATGGCTCTCTAGTGTGGATTAAACCATAAGTTTGGTGGCTTTCCAGTGTGGATTAAACCATGTCTGGTTGGACTGAAATAGAAACGGCAGTTTTTAGCCAGGCTTGGTGGTGCACACCAATAATCCCAGTACTTGGGAGGTTGAGACAGGAGGATTCCAAGTTCCAGGAGAACCTCAGCAAATAGTGAGACTCTTGTCAACCTAGGGAGACCTTGTTTCAAAATAAAAATAAAATAGGGATAGGGGTGTAGCTTGGAGGTGGAATGCCCCTGGGTTCAATCCCCAGAACCACACATCGAAGAAAAAAAAAAAAAAAAAAAAGCAAATCTCCAAACATCTGTCCCCAAGAGCAATGAGGAGGGAGAAGCCTTCTGAGTGAGGCTTATCCTAGGTGAAGCAGCCAAGCATTTAAAGTCAGGCACACTCACAAGGGCAAGGACATCATAGGGGAGGGGTGGTTATACAAATGGCTTGGTACTTATCACTTTTGTTTCCTGATTCAACACTGCCTTTGTCTCCAGGTGAATGTATGTCCTGGTCTCAGGAAGGAAGAGGTTCTTCAAATCAAAGCTTCTCAAATGACAGTTTATCTAAGGATCACCTGGGGCTTCAGGTAAACTACAGATTCTGATTAGTGGGCCTAACAAACTGCATTTCTAACAGTGTGATCAAATACTGCCTTGAGTTGCAGGGCTTTAGTGTATCTCTAAAACACTGTTCCAGAAATAGCAGTACTGGGGAAAAAAGAGAGAAATAGGGGACATTCTCTAAAGACTGCACTGTGTGTGTGTGTCATGAGCCAGGGGTGGGGATGAACTCCTAGAAAGGTCCCTAGTGAGAGAGGGTCACTCAACAGGCGGGGTCTTTAGTTTATGTGATGAAAAGGTATTTCAGCACATGCCAGTCAGAGGCATGGACAAGGGTTTATTTAGGAAAGCAAGGGGGACACAGTCAAGAGGGAATGCCAGATGTCTCAAGAAGGAGACTCCTTTTGGAGTAATGCAAGGAACACACATTCAAGGGAGAATGCCAGCACCTTGAGTGTTAGAGAGGCAGCAACCCTTATTCTGGGGTGTTAAAATTTATAGAGGGACAGTAACTAGGGGTTTGACCAAAGAAGGAGTCAGGGCTGGTGTTACACAATTTCCTGCCAGTTTTTCAGGGGAAAGCAGCTCTTTGCCCTTGGGTTACTTTTGCAGGCCAGGGCTTGGATCAAGGGTGGGGTAAGGAAGTGGGGCTAAAGTGTTGCTTGTTTTGCATTTCAAAGCGTCATCTCTTTTTCTTCATTCCAATAGTTCATTGATTGATTGATTGATTGATCGATTGATTGCGTGTGTGTGTGTGTGTGTGTGTGTGTGTGTGTGTGTGTCTGGAGATTGCACCCAGGGGTTTTCTACCTCTAAGCTACACTCCTAGACCTATTTTATTCTTTATTTTGAAACAGAGTCTCCCTAAATTGATGCGGCTGGCCTTCAATCTGCAATCCTCTTGTCTCAGCCTCCTAGGTACTGAGATTACAGGTGTGCCCTATCACACCTAACTTGTTTCTACTTCTTAAGGTCCAGGTCTACTTTCCCAGGCCCAGGAAAACCCATCACTGGGCCTCCAGAAGAGGCAAGCACCCTTACTTGGGTGATAAATTCTTATCTTTTTTTTTTCTTCCTCCTCTAATTTGACCTCTTGGCAGGTTACACTATGGCTAAAGCCAAACAACTCTTCTTCTCTGAAAGTAGTTTATTCACTTCTCAATCCAGGCCTTTTCTGTCCGTTGACTTTTAGCTGCCAGTCTTGGGCAAGTGAGCCACCCAGCTAACAGCAGGTCCCAGTGTGAAAGTTGCCAGAGCCAGCTGTAGAAGGAGAAGATACCCTGGTGCACACAGCTGGTCTGAGCTCTCATAAGTGTGTCCAGTCACCAGGAGAAAGCTTGTGAGACCAACCATCGGTGGCTTAAATTATTATCTGCTACTAGTAATTAAAGGCATCCTGGATGCTTAAGGGGAGAATTAGCTCTTAAGACAGGTGTGAAAAGTGTTAAGACAATTATTCTTAGACTTTTATGTCCAGGTACCAGCTGTGGTGTGGTTACAGGAATAAACACTCAGCATATTAAATCTGTTGGCTTCTTTCCTCATGTTTTGTAAAACATATGGGGTCAGGAGAAGGGAGAGAGGAGTAGGAACGGATAGAATTGTCAATGCTTGCCCTGCCTGGTTCACAGGAGTTGTTGGATGTATTAAATATGATAAATATTTGACAGCACTCTACAGCAGTAGGAAAAATGTTTTAAAATCTATTATTTCTTAATAACATACCAGGTCAGGAATTTCATGTTGGCTGATTACAACAGACACTCTCCTTTTCCTGTTTCTAAAATCAAAAGTGGGCAGTGGAGAGGCAAGGCCTGGGAAGATTTTAAGACCAGAACTGTGATGTGGACTTCATCTCAGACAGTCTTTTCCTGGGATTCTTTTGGGGAAGTCTTCTAACTTTTCTGACTCCCTTCCAGGCCCCGCCTTCCCTACACCCCGCTCTAGAGGACCAAGACCTGGGGCAAAGGAGCATTCCCTAGATCAGGAGCCAGGATCTGTATTGTGCAAGCCTTGCTTCAAAATGTCAGCCGCCAGGGGGTTGTGTATTTGCCCTGTGTGCGCTCCAGGCCTCCCTCAGTCTCCCAGGGCGGCTTTATGTTCTCGCTGTTTTGAGCCGAATTGCACGCTCGGGGTTGTACGCGACAAGAAAGCCTTTTTTTTTTTTTTTTTTTTTTTTATCTCTCCCTCTGCTTGCGCAAGCCCTCTGGGACCCCACCGCGCCCTGGTTCTCTTCTTGTCCCAACAGCCTTTCTGGGCGCGGAGACCTCTTATCTCCAGGTCCCGGGAGTGTTCGGGAGTGTTCGGTGTCTGCAGGTGGCGATAGGAGCGGAACTACAGCTCCCAGCATCCCCCGCCGCCCGCCCGCTGCCCTGGGCCCAAGCCGGCCGTGCCGCGTCCTGGAGAGAGGTTCCCGCTCCTAGCGCGGGTCGCGGGCGTGGGGCTTCGCAGCAGGTGTAGGGCTCGGGCTCCAGGACCCACGACGGCGCGGGAGCATGGCGTGGTGCCTGGGCCGGCTGAGCGCAGGCCCCTGCTGGCGCGCGGCGCGGGGCGGCTGCGGGGAGCTGCGTGCGTGGTCCCGGCGCGGCGCGGCCGGGCGCATCTGCCGACCGCCTGGCACCGCCGGCTCCGAGCACAGCCGGGGGCTGGGGCACGGCTCCTCGGCCAGAGGCAGACCCTGGCCGGGGACCCGGCTGGCCGCAGCGCTGGCGGGGTTGGCAGGCCTGGCCACCGCCGCCTTCGGGCACGTGCAGCGGGCGGAGATGGTGCCCAAGAGCTCGGGGGCGCGGAGCCCCTCTCCCGGGCGGTCTCAGGAGGAGGATGAGCTGGTCCGCCGCTCCAGGTGCTTCATGGCCTCGCCTGTGACTGACTTGGGCGAGCTGCGGAAGAGGCCGGGCGACATGAAGACCAAGATGGAGCTGCTGATCCTGGAGACCCAGGCCCAAATGTGCCAGGCGCTTGCACAGGTCGACCAGGGCGCTAGCTTTTCTGTGGACCGATGGGAGAGGAAGGAAGGTGAGGAGATCAGACCCTAGCGGGGGGGGGGGGGGGGCGGTTGGGAAGAAAGGTTGGGCTCTTGGTTACAGACCGAAAATGACCCAGAGTTGGGGATGCTGGTAGGAAGGGGGTACCCACAGAGGGCCACTTGGTTAGAAGAGTCGGTAAAGATTAACACCAAGAGCCCTCTGCTTGCATGTGTGGACCCAGATCTGCTGTCAGTTCAACACAGTGCATTTCAAAATGTCAAGCGAGAGACCACTCAATGCCTCCCAGGGAGTTCCCAGAAAGAGGGGTGCGGTTCAGCTCCTCGGGACCAGGGAGTTGTCCTACATGAAGGAAAAGAGTTTCAGCAGGGACCAGAGGCATAGGCAGAAATCTATCTAGAAAAGTAAGGAATGCGCATTAAAGGGAGAATGCGTGCCATTTTGAGAGAGAGGTGTTTGGGGGTGGAGATTTGGTGAAGGGTGAGTATGAAAGATATGTAAGGATGACTTCCGTCTGATGATCACAGTATGGTTTATGGTGTCTGGTCATTTTCTGGATCCGTAGGCTGATCATGATCTACATTATCTGATTAATAGATAATGCTGGAAAGTCCCCTAAGTCATAGGTTTCTCAAGATATCATCTCTCTTGCTTAAACTATTTATCGGGGAGGTTAATTAACAGTGAACAAGGTAATTATCATAAGTGAGTGAATTTCCAGTCACTTTAAGATTGTGAGTGAAGATTTATAGAATTCTCAGAAATTTGGGAGTGATAGTCTTGGGAGAAAGAATGGCTTGGGAAGTGAAGATAAAAGGAACTTTAACACCAGACTTTTATTTTTAATTTTAGTTTTTTTTTATTTTTGGGTACTGGGAATTGAACCCAGGAACTACACCCTCAGTCCTTTTCATTTTTTAATTTTTTGGTACTGGGGATTGAAACCAGAGGCATTCTCCCTCCAAGTTATACCTCTAGCCCAATTTTATCTTTTATTTGAAAACAAAGTCTCATTAAGTTGCAGAGGGCCTCGCTAAGTTGCCAAGGCTGGCTTTGAACCTGCGATTCTCCTGTCTCAGCCTCCCAAGTACTGGGATTACAAGTATGTGCCGCCATGCCTGCTCATTTTTTATTTTGAAAGTATCTTGCCTTAGTTTGGCAGTAGCCCTACCAAATGTACCTATCAGATTTCCTGATAGAAAACTATTTCCTTCCAGTGCCAAAAATACTCAAGTATCAAAACCCAGTTCCAATGGAGTCACAGATTGGCCACCATGTTGCTGCTTATTTAGTGAAACCCCACATCTTGATCGTAAACTTGAAGGATTCCTGGCTTCCTAGCTGGGAATGCTACAGCACATTTTTGCCAGTAGATTTTGAGCTGTGGTACTGCTACATCTTGTTAAATGACGCCCAGTTGGGTTTTCATAGTATATTCTGTCTTGCTATGTTTTCAAGTGAAGGCCGCTGAACCAGGACTTGACCTCTGTGTGACCTTCAGAAGTTACTTTTTTTGTGCCTCTGTTTGCCCATTTATGAAATGAGGTGAAAAATAGTATAAGCATAATATGGGATTTAAATGAAAGGAATGTATAGCAAGTGCTTAGAATATTGTCTGAAACCTAGACCGCACTTGGACATATTGTTTTAATTTTTTGCCTGCAGTGTGATCTTGGATACAGGGTTATGTCTCTCTGAACTTGAATGTATAGGGGTTCTACTGGATCATCTTCTGTCCCATTCAGCCCTAAAAGTTCTTGGAAATAAAACAAGCCAAACACAAACCTTCATGAATCAATGCCCTGTGGTAGCCCCACTGTCTTAAAACAAAACAAAACAACTAATAGTAAGGATCATATACCTAACTACTAATGTTGTGCCTTACTTAGTTTAAGGTTCTGAAGTCCCTTAAGAGCTCAATTATCTACTGTTTTTTTCATTGCCTGAAAGCAAAAATAAAAGACAAACAGAAAACTGAGAAAAAATAAAGTTGAAACAAAATGCTTTTAAATTCTATAATAATAGAACACCATTTAAATATACCCATTACAATTTGTAACGTTTGCTTTCTCTGGTATATCATAAGTGTACCATCCTGAATGGTAATATTTAAAGGGGGAATATTCCAGTGATTTGTTTTAGGTAATGGCATAAGAATGTAGATGAAACATTTAGTTTAATGGTGTGAGAAGGTGTGGTATTTGCTCAGTATCAGTAGTATCAGTAGCTTATGCCATAAAGCTAAACTAGTTATCTAATTTTATTGTACATAAACATTATAAGCCACACACAGTGGTATGTGCCAGTAATCCCAGTAATTGGGAGGCTAAGATAGGAGGATCACAGGTTCAGGGCCAGCCTTAGCAACTTAGACTCTCAGCAATTTAGCAAGAGTGTTTCAAAACAAAATATAAGAAAAGGGCTGGGATATAACTTAGAGGTAGAATGCTCCTGGGTTAAACCCCCAGTACCAAAAGGAAAAAAAAAAAAAGTGTTATAACTATACCATTGTCATTAACTTGGGAAATAGAAAAGGAAAATAATTCCAAATCCCACCACCTTCACCCCCTTTACATTCTCTCCTTATTTTTCCATTTCTACAAACAGGAGGTGGCGGCATCAGCTGCGTGCTTCAAGATGGGCAAATTTTTGAAAAGGCTGGGGTGAGCGTTTCTGTTGTTCATGGAAATCTTTCTGAGGAAGCAGCAAAACAAATGAGAAGCAGAGGAAAAAATTTAAAGCCCAAAGATGGTAAATCAAATGATCTTAACAGTCTCGAATAGTCCCTTCAAACCTTTTCTCACCCCACAAGTTTTATTAATCAAAAATACTATTTCTGGGGGAAAAATATGTGGGTGGGTGCATATGCCAGAAAAGAATGTTCACATGTTCACAACTGCTTAGTGAAAATTATATTTCAAGCCGGGCGTGGTGGTGCACACTTGTAATCCCAGCATTTGGGAGGCTGAGGCCAGAGGATCTGGGTTCGCGACCAGCCTCAGCTACCTAGTGAGGCACTCCGCAACTTAGTGAGACCCTGTTTTAAAATAAAGAGTAAAAAAAAATAGGGCTGGGGGTATAGCTTGGAGGTAGAATGCCCCTGAGTTCAGTTCCCAGTACTGGGAAAAAAAAAAAAGAAAATTATATTTCAAAAGACAAATTAAAAAGCAAGTTTTGAAAATTGATTTAGAAATTGCATAAGATTTCATTTGTACCTTTAGCCAGATGATTAAATGCTGCTGACTATATTTTTGACTTTCCAGGTAAATTGCCATTTTCTGCTATGGGTGTGAGTTCTGTTATCCATCCCAAAAATCCTCATGCTCCCACCATCCATTTCAACTACAGATACTTTGAAGTAGAAGAAGCTGATGGTAAGTGTCTCAGAAGCTGTGGGAAACATTATTGTACCAAATGTATATTTTAAAACAGATAAGAGGGCACCACATCTAAAAGTAAGAAAGAACAAATACAACTATAACTAGGGTTTTCAGGAAGCATATGAAGACTTTTCCTTGGCAGGTGCAATGAATTATGCATTAGAAATGAGAATGTTATTGACTGACTCTGCTCCCACCCCTATATTCCCTCTAATACAGAAAAAAGAAAATGAACAAAGGAATCCAAACTTTGAAGTACACACAAGGTTCTTTGCAAATACAGGTCCATTATGTCTGAAGGGAAACCTTGAGAACTTGCTTTTGGAAAATGTTTTCTGTATGCATGACCTTGCTGTTCACGACAGCATTAGTAGTGGGTTTTAAATGGGGCACAGTTGTTCAGGCTCATGTGCATGTAGTTCTAGCCTGTGACTCCCAGCACCAGGATCATCTGTTACCACTTGTCAGACCATCTGTGTACTGTCACGCCCACTCCTGTTTGTGTCTCTGCAGGTGATGGCATTTAAAGTCACTGCTTTAATTTTTCTTTTTGTGTTTTTTAAAAATACTTTTTATTGGTGAAGTGTAATTATACATCATAGTGAGGCTCAAAATGATACAAGCATTCATGCGCACAGCACTTGGCTTGCTTCCCTCCCCATCCCACCCTGCACCCCCTTAAAAAATCTCACCCTGCACCCTTTTAAAACATCCCACCCCGCACTACCTTCCTCCCTCCCTGTACATGTGAGATTGGTACTAATATCTTCATATACAGACATAACATTAGTAATACCTTCATATACAGACATAACATTATTTGAACTGTTTCCTTCCTCAGTCTTCCTTTTCCCCCTCACTGCTTCCCCCAAGTCCCTTCCCTGCTGTAATATCCTCTTTACTCATTTATCTGAAGTCCTTTTTGTTTCTTATTTTCTCTCTGGCTTCCACATAGGAGAGAAAACATGACTGTTGACTCTGAGACTGGCAGATCTCACTTACCATAATATTCTTTAGTTCCATCCATTTTCCTGCAAATGACATAATTCAGTTGGTTTGCCCTTTTAATGTTTAAAAGTTGGTAACTGCCTGGAAGTATAGCTCACTGGTAGGGTATGTGTTTAGCCTGAAATGAACAAGGCCCTGTTTGATACCCAGCACAAAAGAAAAAAGAAAAAAAAAAGTAGTGTTGACAACTAAAGTAAGCATATGAAATGAAATGGTTATTCTCAAATGATAAGTTGCTACCTCAGCAAGTGTCTTTACTCTTTCTGGGCAAAGGGCAGGGGTGGCCATGGTCTTGAATATAGGCAGTATCAGAATCTGGGAAGACCTTTATAAACTATGCCTAGACTAGAAATTCCCTCTTTAAAATTGTGCTTAGGTATTTAAGCTCTTTGCCTGATTATAAAGTACAATCAGCATTGAGATCCTCTGCTTGGTTCATCTGTGTGGGGTTTGACCTTTCACTGCCCTTGCTTATTGTTTCTCTGCCTGTTCCATCTCCCTCACGTTTGAATTTCTTGTGTCCTTTTCTTTCTGCTTTTACATATTTTTTTTTTTCCCCTGCCTAATCCTTACTGGCCTTCAGAACAAAATTTAGTTACATGTTTCTTGATTGTCACCAATGTCATGCTTAAAAAACTGAGCTGAAGAATTAAGTTCACTAATGCAGCCAGT
Organism: Graphiurus murinus; assembly: GCA_004027655.1. Classification (NCBI taxonomy): domain Eukaryota; kingdom Metazoa; phylum Chordata; class Mammalia; order Rodentia; family Gliridae; genus Graphiurus; species Graphiurus murinus. The sequence continues at coordinate 22,759 of PVLC010007415.1, read as the reverse complement.
AGTGTGCTGATTCTCAAAGTCTGAATTCCATCCAGTGTCTTAATTTGATAGGTAACAAGCAATGGTGGTTTGGTGGTGGATGTGACCTCACTCCAACGTACTTGAACCATGAGGATGCCATCCATTTTCACAGAACTCTAAAGGAGGCTTGTGACCAGCACGGTCCAGATCTCTACCCCAGATTTAAAAAATGGTAGGTACAGGTACTGAACTTGTATGACCCCGTTGTATATCCCCCTTCAGTATCCCATTCCTTTTGTGGATCCTGAAGGCAACTATTATGAAGCGAAACATCTTCCTCAGCATGTGAAGATTGAATTGTGTTTTCTTATTTTGCTCACCAGAAGAAGTGGGATACTAGTTTTAAGTGTTTTGAATAAATTATTTACGTAGAAGCATTTGGGTGTCTGTAATATATATGTTGTGCAGCAGCATCTTTTTTTTTTTTTATTCCAAATGATTTAGAATGGTAGAATATAAACTGTGAGGTAATCAATACCTGAGAATCTAGGCAGGACATTGAATTCTCATCCCAGATGAGAATTATTGCCCTAGTGTTCATTTGGAAATGAGTGAGGCCATAGGAAAGGTCAAAGAACTCTTAGGAAGAGATGCCTATACCAGAGATTTTGGAAAGGGGGAAAAGTAGAATTGGAGACTTTGTTAAAGAAATTCTAATAATAAAGTAGGAAAAGACAAACACACAGGGAAGTTATGAAGACACCCAGGATGTTTGTTAGCTATTAAATGGAAACAGCATAAACTGTTTGGAATAAGAGTAGAGAACTCAGTTCTGCTTAGGGCTAATTGGAACTCTTTATAAAAAAAAAGAACAGAGGGTTTTTTTTTTCTTTTCGCTTTGTTTTTAGAGCTGCTAATTGTGGAGTGAGTGTTATCATTGATGCAGGAGCCTGGAGTTCAACTTCAAAATGCTTAAAGATAAAAACATTTGAATATTCTTTTTTTTTAATTTAACATTACCTGTGAAAACTGCAAGCTGCGGATGCATGCATGGAAAGTATAGTTGTGTTTTTATTTTCTCTCCCACAGCTTAGCATCCTTCCAGGAGGAAGAAGAGTAGGGTAAAGTCCTCCTTTTGGCTTCTTATAGCTGTTACTGAGATGGCTTTAAATAATATTAGTTAATAAAATATCTAGTGTACAGGCTAGTTAAAAAAGAAACTTTTAGTTTAAGTGTTTAGTAAACTTATTAATTTTAAAAGGTTTTATAAATAGACATTTTGAAATGTAGTTTGAGTAACAGCTGACTTTTACAATCTTGCTCAGGATATACTTTTTTAAAAAACTATGTTAGGTTGGTGTATGCTTGTAATCCCAGTACTTGGGAGGCTGAGATAGGAGGATCACAGGTTGGAAGCCAGCTTCAGCAACTTAGTGAGACTGTCAGCAACCTAATGAGACCTTGTTTCAATATAAAAAAATAAAATAAGTCTGAGTATGTAGCTCAGAGGTAGAACATCTCTGGGTTCAATCCCCAATACCACAAAAAACACAAACCCCCTTCTCCCCCCAAAAAACTGTTAATATAATGTTTATATAAAGGAAAGCCAAGTCACCATTGAGGTGAATTATGCAATTATTATCAGTTCTAGGTATTTGTTGTCCTTTTTTTTTTTTTTTTCTTTTGAGTTTGTTTTGAGGCTTTTTATAAGGTGATCTTTTAAAGAATTTTTGTTTATTGGAACAGGTTTTTCTGTTGAGGGACCCTTACTACATAAAAATCATCAAAAGAATGATTTCCCAATTGTAAACTATTGTATAAGTTTAGCATTTAGGAAATGGCTTGGGAGCTTTCTAGGAAACTCATTTTGGTAGACATAGAAAACAAAAGACTCAAGAGCAGATTGACAGTTTAATGTGCTGGCACTTGAGGGTGAGCATGAATACATTTACAGATTTATTCTCTGGACATTTCCTTCCATCGGCCCTTTGTTCAAGTATGCATGCTGCATATAGTGTCATCAAATTTTATTACTGGAAGAGGTCTGTAAGATGGTTTACAGTGCCTTCCTTTGGCAAATAAAGAACTGACTTGAGAGCTCAGGTTTGCACCCTGGTTGGTGTGATTGTTAGAAAGCGCCTGTCCTCTTGCCTCCTGCATAGCAGTGGTGTTTCTGAGGGCAGCAGCATAACTTGTTTCAAGAAGTCCAGTGTTAGTGTTGAAGTCGATTGCTCTTTTCACAAAAGTCCTTAGAGTTCTGTACCCTTTAGACTTGTATTGACTTGCATCTTTACTCTGCAGATAAGACTACGAGCACTTTCAACTTTGGTAATATCTGTAGAAAATCTGTATAAAGTCCTAGTTTCATTTTCATAGTTAGAAAGTAAGGACACTGAGCTGGCATTGTTGGTGGAGAGTATCTGAACTGAAAGACATACATTGATTTTCACGTCTCTCTTTGATCCCTGACTTGACCCTGCTGTGTTTTCCAGGTGTGATGATTACTTTTTCATAGCCCACCGTGGAGAGCGAAGGGGCATTGGTGGTATCTTTTTTGATGATCTTGACTCTCCATCCAAGGAGGAGGTGTTTTGCTTTGTGCAGAGCTGTGCCCAGGCTGTGGTTCCTTCTTATATTCCTCTTGTGCAAAAGCACTGCAATGACTCATTCACCCCCCAGGAGAAGCTGTGGCAGCAGCTCAGAAGAGGACGGTGAGTGACAGGAGAATGAACTGTCTCTGAATGGCTGGAGGAATCGAGTAGCTGTCTTAATAGAGGGTGGGGTATTGGATTATATGGGGCACGTGCTTTGTGATAATCATGTTAACATGCACTCTAATTTCATTTCCTAACTAGATGAATGTTAAAATGAAATTAGAAACATTTTTTTTTTATTATTAAAAGGAGTGGAAACTCCTTTTTTTTTTTTTTTTTTTTTTTTTGTGGTACTGGGGATTGAACTCAGGGGCATTCTACCTCTGAGCTATACCCTCAGCCCTATTTTTTATTCTTTATTTTGAAACAGGGTCTCCCTAAGTTGCGGAGTGCCTCACTAGGTAGCTGAGACTGGCCGTGAACCTGGATCCTCTGGTCTCAGCCTCCCAAATGCTGGGATTACAAGCGTGTGCCACCACACCCGGCTGAAATTAGAAACATTGTGTGAACTACTATTCTAAAAATAATTCATCTCTATGTTAGAGACTCAGAGTAGGCACGTAGTAAGTTTTTGCTGTGTTTAATTCAGCTAATTTCCTTTAGTTAGTCTTCTGGTAATGCCCTCCAGTCTTATGCCAAGATGTAGGACGTCATTTAATGTTTTTCTGATTTGTAACTTTGATATCTAACTTTAAAAAGTTAATCTTAGATATCTTTAAAATTTATTTTAGTAGAAATAATTTCAGACACTATTGACAGTGATAAATTTTACTAACTTTGGAGCCTTTACTGTACACAGCTACTATGTATTAGGCATTTTGCATCTGGTTTTCTCAGCAAATCTGTGAGATAGGTATAATACTTTAAAGGTGGTAAAATGTACTCAGAAGAGAGTAGTTTTTGAATGAGTTGTAGAAATTATCCTTATGAAAGTGGGAAGAAGAGATCCTTTGACATCCCAGGATGCTAAAGGCTGAGACAGAGTTTTAGGCTAGAAGGAATCCAGATCTAGCTCTTTGTTAGTAGAAAACTTAGACAAGTTAATATACTCAATAAAGTTTTAGTTGATGCCAAGGATATTTTTTAAAAAAGCGCACTGCAACTAAAAACACTGTATTTTTATTATGGTTGCTATTAATCTGCAGGGAGAATAAATTCTAGAACTATGTATGAATGCTATTAACTACTTCAAGAAAGAGGAGAACCTAGAATATACTAATCATTATTAGATTACCGTTCGCTGTACTTGGACTTCTGTTACAGTTTTACACTATCTTAGTATTAGCACTTGTAAATTTGAGGCAGTGAAATAAAATCTTCTATTCTGAAACATCAGAACCTATTGGATGGCGAGAAAGAGCTGTGTTATCCTAATACAGGATAACTTTTTTTTTCTTAATTGCTATTGTGCTCTACAGTTCCCAGCTTTGTGTTCATTCTGCTCTGTTTAGAACAGTTTTGTAAATTTTATGTTGGAGCACAATCTGTATCCTATTGTTTGGTGGGTAGAATGCCTTTTTATTTATGCTGTCCAGATGGAGAAAGCTCCATGGCTCAGGCTGGTACTCCTTGTGCTACAAGAGTGGGGGCAGGGAACCCGCCTTTGGGTATTTGATATGGACTTAGAAAGATTTTACCCGGCTGGCTTTTAATGTTGTTTGATCTCTTTACGTCAGATATGTAGAATTTAATCTGCTGTATGATCGTGGCACAAAGTTTGGCCTTTTTACTCCAGGATCAAGGATTGAAAGCATCTTGATGTCTTTACCCCTAACTGCCCGGTAAGGAGATAACTCATCGTAGTAGGTATCTGTCCACTCTCAACCCACTAACCCCCCACAAAATATGAAAGTTAACACTGACAGTGTCTTAGCTAAGACGTCATTGATTTTGACTTTGCTGGTTTTTTAAGAAATTCATGATCAAATAATTAAGGCAAATGAAATAGGATTTTATAAGGGCTAACAGGATGAATGACAGGATTCTGCGTATGAAACCAGTGAGAGAGTACAGGGAATGGGAAGTGGTGTTTGAAGATGTGAGATTGACCGTCCCTACTGTTTTTTGTTTTGTTTTTTTGGTTTTTTTCCCCCCTTCTGGGAGGAGTTATGTGTAAGATTAAGCTAACATCTGCTCATTGGTCCTCTGAGGTTCTACATTTCCTGAAACCCTGGTTCATATTAAAAGTGTATTTAGGCTCTGGGATATTAATATTATCCCAAGTATGTCCAAGGCATATTAAGAAACTTTATTTCTTTAGCATTAGTTATTTTTTTCAGTCTAGTGAGTACCAGGCACATTAAACACAGTGAAGACGTTTTCATTTATCTTAAGAGTGGTGCATGATTGATTATTACTTTTTATTAATATGTTTTCTTCTGCTCTGGATGCACATAGATGGGAGTACATGCATTCGCCCTCAGAGAATTCCAAAGAAGCTGAAATTCTGGAAGTTCTGCGCCATCCGAGGGACTGGGTGCATTGATGCAGGCGGGCAGCTGTGCTGGGGTGTGGAGGTCACAGGTGTGCGCCCCCTCCACTGGCTGACACTGTTGCCACTGTGTGGTGGTTAGTTCCCTGTGCCTTAGTGTCCCGGGCCTCATCTGGGCCCCACCTCCTGGCAGGTGAAAGAATATTTGGATTGTCAGTGATGGGTAGTGAGATGGCAGATGGTGAGAGTTGACTGATGTAAAACTCATTTGTCCTTTTAGAATTATTTCATATGGCTGGTTTACAAATTTGGCATTGAGTTTCCAAGTATTTATATAAGGGAATATAAATTCTATAATATTTGCCAGGAAACACCTCGTCTTCTTTTTGTTCCATGTACTTCTCAAAGTTTCTGCCACAGAAATTGTCATGGAATATGTTTTATCTTCATTAATTCAGTGAAGTGTCTTGGTGATCTGAGAATGTAACTTGAAAGTAAAATCTTTACTTTGTCATTACTAAAGTCTCTTTGATATACTCTCTCTGGAGACCATAATATTGTAAAATATTCATTTTTTTAATGACAGGTATTTAAAAGCACTTGAAATTTTCTTAGTGTCTGCATGTGTTATTATGCAGTGATACCCATAGTTTTTAATTCTACAGTGACATTTCTGTTATTTAAATAAGGGACATAAAAGTTGTGATTTTGATTTTTTGTGGAATCATAATTTCTTAATGTGAGATTCTCTGTACTTTTGAATGCAAAAGCTTATATCCCTGGATTCTGATACTTAAAATTTCCCATTTCAGACATTTCTACATGGAAGTTTAGAGTGAG